>JAULAV010006734.1:0-57111 GCA_030789695.1 Scilla litardierei | reverse complement strand
CAGGCACCCCCTGCACCCCCCTGTCGACCCCATGATCCCTCAGCCCGCGCCTGCACTGTCTGCACCTCTCGACACCTCTGTCCACACGTCTGTTAGTGTCGGGAGCACTTTAGCTGAGTCCACCACCACCACCACCACCACCACCGAGCCTATGTCCGTCGAGCCCATTACCGCACTGAGCCCCGAGCGTCCACCTACTATTCTTGAGAGCGGCGAGTCTTCCTTTTCTGCTGCCGTGGAGACCCTCTCCCGATTGCTGTCCACGACTCCTGGGGAGTCCACTTTTATGCCCTACACAGCCTCCCCAGTCGTCGACCTTATGGTCTCCACCGCCCCTATCTTTACCGAGAGCGTCGTGACATCTGTCCCCACTTCTGCGTCACTGACCTCTCTTGCTGCCTCGTCACCCAGTTTGACTTCCACTTCTGCTGCTGCTGCTTCCGCTTCGACACAGCCTGCGTCCCAGCCTCACACTGAGGCTGGGCATCACTTACCGAGCATAGCACCCCTTCCACACTACCTTGCTGGACCCATCCTATACACTGCCCGCCAGAGACAGCCCCGCACCTCACCTGTTAGACCTGTGCGTCCCTCCGCTCCACCACCCCCAGACTCTCTAGTTCAGAGCATTCGTGCTCTTGAGGGGGCGGTTAGTGGACTTCGAGGAGACTTTAGGGCTCTCTCTGCCACGGTCAGCGCCGTGCAGACCCGCGTCGCCATGCTTCCCGATATTCAGGCTTGCCTGAGTCAGATTCAGGCGCGTCTGCCTCCACCACCCACACCCACCCAGCAGATACCACGCCCACCACCACCACCACCACCTCCACCACAAGACGGTGCTGGTGCAGCCCCACCACCAGCTTAGGCACACTCTTGATGCCTCTGATATTTTTGTAGTTTTGCTGCCCATTTGTTCTTGGGCCTGGTGATTTTTCCCCCTCCTCCACGTACTATTTTGGTGCCTTCCTGATCATATCTTTTTATATATTTTTTGGGAGTGAGGGAGAGACTTTTTGGGGACACTTTTATTTGCACCATCCTGATCTTTGCATGCATCCCATTCATTCACATCTTATTTTCTTTTTATTTTTATTTCTTTTTCATCATGCATGCATCCTCACCCACCCCACCCACTTCACGTCTCTCGGTGTGCTACACTCCGCACATTGAGGACACTGTGCACTTAAGCTTGGGGGAGTGAGTTCTCACACTTTTTATTTTTGCCACCCTTTATTTTTGATTTCTCACATTTTCTTTCCACTTTTGCACTTATTTTCACCACCTTTTCATTTTTTTTATCATGCATCACGTTTTCTTATCTTTTTTAAGTATGCTGCATTGTATATACAGTTCTATTTTCTTTTATCTTTGTTTCTTTCATCTTTTGCTAGAGATGACTTTTCTGTGATGATGATGACGTGGTGTTAGCTTATCTCTATGTGCATGCTATTTTGTCATGTCCTAGCTTTTGTTTCAGATATCATATGCTATGTTCTGCTTTGCATTTTGAAATAGTATCCACTCTTATTCTGTATGAATATGGATGAAATTCTGTTATTAGCGGATATTTGATGATTCATATGTATGCTTTTCATAGAAAACACACCAAGCTTCACGCATTGATTGCTTATATCTGGAGTACTGCTTTCCTTTCTCGTATCACTTCTTATTGCATGAATTGTGCGCTTCACTTTCAGGTTGATTGAATGATTGCTAGGATGATATATCTGGACTAGTTTACCTTTTGAGATTAAACTGAGTAGATTATATTACTCTGCCGAAAGTTGTCATGCACGTCCTATAGAGTGAACCGAGTGATACATTTATTTCTTTCTCCACATATCTTGAGCATTATTTCTCTACTTAAAATTCATTGGTGAATCCTCCCCTTAGCAAGTCTATTATCGGCATTTCCCCCGCTATTAATTTTCATGCTCCAAATCCCCAAAATCAAAAAGAAAAAAAATATATACTTGTATATCCTTCTCTCTTTTGATTTGGGATCGCTTATGTATATATGTTTATTCAAAAAAGAAAAATAAAAAAAGATTGAGAAAAAGAAAAGAAAAGAGAAAAGAAGTTTATAACGATCCCATCTTATACTATTTCTCTCTTTCTTCCCTCTTTTGTTTTTATTTTTATTTTTTTTGGAGCTTCAAAAGAAATGGGGAATGTACATATTGATTTGCTTATGCCACCACGCTTATGGATAAGCTTGGGGGAGAGGATCCAATGATGTGAGAGAGAGTGACTACTTGACGGTGCATGACAACCTATGCTAAGTAATCTTCTATACTCGGTGAGATTGCTAAAGTTTCACGAAATCCAGAAATTGACACTTAGCATTCATTTCATGAAAACCATACTTTTCTATTCTTACTATTCCATTTCGTGTGATATCTCTTATACTCCTTATAGAAAGCATTCAATTGAAAAGTGTGTGATCTATGGTTATGCATACCGCTTTAGATGCTTCAGACGATGCTAATCCTAGAATGATTCCATGTTTCATGCTATTCTGATATTTTGGGGTTTTCTATTTCGGATGCATCATTATACTATGATATCGAAATAAAATTCTGTGACATGTGTTTTATATTCGATGTATGCTATATGAGTAAGCAAAACCCACGTCCTGAGAAAAATGATCTAGCGCCCCCCTTCTTCGCTTTCTATTCTATTTTTATTTTTACTTTTTATTTTCCCTCTTTTCCATCATTTTGCCCGTCGGGCTCGCTTTTTACTCATCTTCCTCGAGGACGAGTAAGACGTAAACTTGGGGGAGTTTGATCACTCCATATTTTACATCCTTTTTCTGCATGTTTGCATGCCACTTTGATCGCTCATATCGCGTTTTTCACTATTATTCGACAATATTGAAATGCTTTTCACGGTTTCTTGTTTTTGTCGTATTTCAGGAGATATGGAGCGATTCAGAGTGGTTTTGAGATCAAGAGGATTTGCACATACTCCGGAGTGTCACCCAAGGCTCTTTTGAGGGCTATTCGACGATGGAAGACGAGTGGAAAAGGAAGGAACTTCGTAGGAGCGATGAGGAAGCGAAACGAAAAAGATTGTGCATCTGCAGCATCTCACTCGGCCGAGTGAAGCACTCACTCGGCCGAGCCAGAAGACCACTCGACCGACCAGACCGGACACGCATCAACAGAAGGAAATCGACGTGCACTCGACCGAGTGACGATAGTCCACTCGGCCGAGTATGAAGATCCCCTCACCCGAGTGGCATGGGAAAATCCACATCAAAAGAGGCCGACTTACTGGAAATGTACAGGCGATTCAGGGTTTCGACTCGGCCGAGCATGAAAAGCCCCTCGGCTGATTGAGTAAAGCCACTCGGCCGAGTCACCTCCGAAGACAGACCCCCAAAGATCCCAACTTACTGGAAATGTACAGGGTTTGTTACTCGGCCGAGTGACATTTGTTACTCGGCCGAGTGACATTTGTCACTCGGCCGAGTGAGCCGCCCCGCCTGCTGCGTAAACTGCGATTTCTGGGCTGCGCAGGGGCATTTTTGTCACGATTTTTTTGGGCGATTTTGAGGGGTATTTAAACGCAGTTTTTGCCCTAGTTTAGAGGAACTTTTGGATACTTTTTGCAGCTTTTTTAGAGAGCTTTTTAGGTAATTAGATTTAGGCTTTTGGAGAGATTAGAAAGGGGACTTTTGTTGGATGCTATTGGATTCTCATTGGGTTGTCTCTTTTCTCATCAAAAACTCTATTTTTGTTGATAATTTCTCTATTGCAATGAATTGTGCTAAATTTGTTACTGATTTTCTCATGAATTGCATGATGATTAGTGAGTAGTTTTATTGTCCTAGGGCATATGGATGAACCATATGAACCCTATTTCTAAATTGTGATGGATTGGTGAAATTCTTGCTAGAATTGATTAGGGTTAGGTTGGGATTGATTAATTACGGATAGCTAGGGATTCATATTGATTGGGATTTGCAAGAGAATGGGTCCCAATTGATAAGAAGCCCTAGAAATTCGATTTAGATTTATGATTGGACTTCCCTAGAATTGGTTTGCAAGAGATTGGGCCAAAGCTAGGATTTTCAATCGTGTTTCTATGCCAATATCCGTTTGCAAGAGATTGGACGGGTAGGAACTATCTCAACCTAGGTCGTAGCTCGAGTTTGCACGAGAGTGGGCTCGAGATACGGATGAACGATGATGTCATTCTTCACGCTAGCGGCTTAGGTTAGGGTTTGCAAGAGATTGGGCCCTACCCTAGGTTCGCTATAGACCGGCAATAGCGCGAGAGCGTCAGCTTGGTTCTACATTTAGTTGCGACTAGTTCACCTAAAATTCAAGTTTAGCAATGATGTAACCTACGAATCACAACGATGAGATACGGTCCGTAGCGGGGATTCCCTATCCCTAGGCGTTTTATTTCATTGATATATCTATCGACATTCGAACGATTATGACAATTTTACCCCAAATTATTCTCGACCATTTTGATAGCTAGGTGATTGGAAGGAGACACTGTCATTGTTCCTCCCTGAGTTCGATACCCGCTCGCCACTACGCCGTGCGCTTGCGGTAAGACTACGAGTCGCTTGTCCCGGGTGCGTGTGCATACCAGGGAATCGATCATTCATCCATTGTTAAATGCTTTAACTGCCATGTAAAACACTTTGAAAACCTTACCAAGGGCCCATTTCTAACTATTGCTTGCCAGACCCTTGCTGACATCCATTTTCGTGTTATTTGAAATGTATGTCAGGTCACGAGACAGAGTACTTGGAGGACGAGCTGCTTAATCAGATTGACCCTCAGGACTAGGAGTACGCGGACTTAGGAGTTCTCCCTGAGGAGGACTAGTTTGCTGGACATTATCTGCTACTGCGTAGGATTCTTATTTACTGCTCTCTGTAGGATGTGTACCCATTTCGTTGTAGAATTCTGTTATTGGCCATGTTTTAGGCCTTATCGCTTTGTGTACTTATCTCTGGATGTTGGCCTTAAATTTAAAGTTATTTATGTTGTTTCTGAATACATGCAAGTTTCAGCAATTGGTTTAATCACAGACGCTTATTGGGCTTGAGCTTCATTGCTCTAGCCCATGTAGACCCGCTCGCGTCCTCACTCCCAAGTATCATGGGAAGCGGGACGTGACAGGTTTTTGTGGTGGCCCATGCAGGTCATGCATTATGCAAGATTTCATAGAAATAGAAATACTATCATTAGCAAAAACGTCCAGATTTATCACGTACACAAAATTTACTTAAGTTTCTTGTTTCAGCATGGCAGGAGGACACAACACCAGAAACAGGAATGGAGCTGGTGAAAGTGGTACTTCCGATATTAATGAACTCCTAAGAGTCATGCGAGGCATGCTGGAGATCCAGCAGCTGCTGATTCGACAGGGTCAGCAACCTGCTCTGATTGCACCTCCACCCCCTCGAGCTGAACCCAGAGTTAAGCAATTTCATGAGATTCTTTAGGAAGGAAGGGCCTCTAAAAGATGAAGAATGGGCCTAAGGGACTGGAGACAAGCTGAGTGTTGCACGTATCCCCCAAGCAGGATGGGTCGATGTCGATAAGCTCCAACTGACTGACAATGCTAGGAGCTGGTGGCAACTGGAAGAGAGACGTTTGGTCAAGCCTATCTCTTGGGGCATGTTTCGGGAACGATTTAACACCAAGTATTTTCCCATGGCGGCCAAACGAGAACTTCAGTAGCGCTTCGCCAATCTGGTCCAAGGAGATAGGACCATTGATGAATATGAGGCCGAATTTTCTATGCTCAGCCTCTTTACACCTCACATGGTCGAGAACCCAGAGGATTGTGCATTTCTATTTCGCTAAGGCCTGAATCCCAAGGTTCAAGCCTCGATGACCTCGGCAAAGCTGATCGCCCGCCCGTTTGGCAATCAAATCGGGACAAGGATACTAGGATTAAAATCTGTAACCGCAAGCGCACGGTGTCGAGGTGTGGCTTGGGGGTCGAACGCAGGGAGGAGTGTGATGTGCTTGTGAACAATCAGGATCCTGATCACCCGATGGGTAAGCTAGCTTAATCGCTTGATGTGTTGTCACGATAGAAAAATAATGATAAAGGTGTAAGAGATAAAAAAGGCAACCTAGGACCTTGGCTTCTGCCTTATCATAAGTTCTCACTATCACGACCGACGGAAAGGAATGTGATCGGATTCTAGTGTTTAACAGTGAGACGTCGCCTCTAATAGTGGTACCTAGCGTCCCATGGGCCCGATATTCCGGTCGATGTCCAGGATGATACGCTGGGTCTACATGGGTTCGGACGGTGGGCATTCCCATGTCCTGCACCGCCCGACTCCGGGAGCACTAAGCTCGCAACAATTGCTTCCGACATTTCATCCAAGCCGTTCCAACACACAAGGAATCAATGTCTACGCTAGGGGTGTGAGCTGTGGCTAGGGGATCAAACTCCCATTTTATTTTCCCTTGGCCCGATGGTCAAAGGCGGTGTTTCTCCCGCCAGTAACAATAAAACGCCCCCGCGTAACCATCAAAATCCTTATCTCCTATCGAATCCCTAATCCTATGGTCGTTCTAGGGAGAACCCACGAAGGGGCTTCCACCAATGTCGCAGATTTAGAAACTACTCCCTAATCATGGCATAAGATGCAACAAAACAGATTTTAGCCATTGAAATGAAGATCAAGCAATATACTACTGTAGCAAATGGTATTATAAACGCAATATTAAAGTATTGAAATGATCAAGAAACTTACAAATGAAAATAAATTCGAAGCAGCCAAAAACCCCTAAAACAGCTTAAGAAATAGGGATTTTTTGTTTTCTGGGAAACCTATGTCTATTTATACATTTTGGCAAGATGCCAGGAAATATTCCCACTAAAAGACAAACATAGACGCTCATCCAATCGGTTGAAACTTCAACCGATCGGGTGAGGCAGCCGGGAAATTAGTCTTCAGCATCTGATAAACCCCACCCGATCGCTGAACCGATCGGGCGAGTCGTTGAATTCTCGATCTTGGGAAGAATCTGCTACAGGTGACCTGATCGGTTGACAAGTCAACCGATCGGGTGGACTTTGGCACTTAAAAATAGAGATCTGTGCCCCATCCACCCGATCACTGAACCGATCGGGTGGAGTCGCTTCTTCTTTGGGTCTGAAATGACCGCACAAACCGATCGGTTGGGACTGTCCACCCGATCGGTTGAGAGCTAATACATGGTTTCTCATGATGACTTGCTGTTAGGATCTCGTGCGACACCTCCCGTTGCTCCGAGGACTCGTGATGTTAGCGTTGTATGTCCCCTGAGCCAGCAATCCTGCAATAGCACAAAAACACAACGAAAGTGAAAATGAACTAAAAATCACAAAAAGACGGACTCAAAATAACGAAAAACGATGGGAAATCACGGAGAAGACGTGCGTGAATATATAAAATATAAACGCACGTCAAAATCCCCCAAGCTGAACCCTTCCTCGTCCTCGAGGAAGACGAGTGAGAATAGGAACTCGGAGGGAAAAAAATAGAAAGGAAGAAACAGAAAACGAAAAGGAAACCCTAGATCACCCGTCAGAGCCAACGAAAACTAACACGCCACACTAAGCAAGCATGCGATAAACAATCGCACTAAACCCATGAATATGAGTCCCTACTAGTGTCATGGGTCCACGCGGTGAAGCGCAAGTGAGGGAGGTCGTGAGCTAGCAGACGGTGTAACTATCTAAATTGTGCAATAAAGCTCCATATGCACATACCCATGGAATGACCCAAATATCGAATCAATTCGAGTTAGCGGCGAATAATAACTCATGCATGCATGAGAACAGAGTAAGAATAGAAACATATCATGTGTCAGGGACTCTACTGCTAGGAACTAGGGAATCACCGCACGATTGCCAAGATGATCGCTAGAAAGCTCCTATACCAAGTGTGTTCGAAGACGAAGGCGGTTGAGTAGGTGTGGAGGAGAGCACTTGGTGCAAATTCTCGCCTTCCCTTTATTCACGGTGGTAGGAGTAATATTCACAATGGGAATTTTTTTGGGTTTTGGGTATTTGTATATTTCTTGAATTTTGGCTCTACATATTCTTTCTTTTCTCTCTTTTTTCTTTCTTTTTTTTGAATTTTTGGATTTTGGCAAAATTATGTACTCTCTCCCAAGTGGAAGAACAGTACACGACGAGGGGATTTGCACCAAGTAAAAAAAAGAATTCGAATTCTAAACACTTGGGCAAAAGGAAATATTTCACGATCAGAGTATAAGCAAAATGGGTTATCCTAGTCCTATTGGTAGAGTCCCGACACATGCGAATTGAAGCGTGAATATATAGAAGATTCATGCATAAAGAAGCAGACAGTGGAGGTAATATACCACATATTCGAAATTGAAGCATGATAGTCTAGGGTCATCCAAGGACAGGCATATAAAACAAAATCACAACGTAGAAGCACACCAACTAGCTAGTCAAGACACACAACTCACACAAAAGCAAAGTGAACCCACGTAGCATAAAATGCAATATGACTCGGCTTCCTAGGGTTAGTCAGAATGATTATCGTAGCTAAGCTAAGTGTGTGTGTGTGTGGTTCTGTGGCAGTTCATCATGTTGGGTCATCTCTAGGAGAGGGAGAATAAAAGGGTGGAAAGAAAAAGAAAAACACGACGAAAACGACTCAAAACACGGTGAAAAGACACGGCTGACGCACATAGTGCGACTCCCCCAAGCCAAACGTTGCATTGCCCTCAATGCAATAAGAATAAATGCGGGAGGGCAATAAAAGATGGGAGGGAAAAATATGAAAAACACACAAAAAGAGACATAGAAAAATAAAGAAAATAAATACTGAAACGAACTATACAAAAGACATACACATGAACACACAAGACAAGCACACAACAAACAAGTGACGCGACGACAATCACAAACTATTGATTTTTCCCAAGATGATCTCAATAATGCCAGAAAAAAGATGTGATCAAGGTGAATTAGAAAAAATGGCTAGGGGAAAATCAAAAGAAAAAAGGAAATCAAGGTGCAGGAGCGGAAGGAAGAACAAACTTGGGTTGGCTTGGTTTATTGAAACAGAAAAATCATGATTCTCGCGTCAGGCAAAGAAACAGAAAAATCATGAAAAACAAATAAAAAGACAGATCTCTCGCTGTCGAGAGGATTCGTGTTTAATGAGAGCATAAAATTTTACGCTATTGCTACACTACTGAATTAATATCACCTATAGTAAAAGGCGGATCCAGTATCTATTTTGGTACATCAACTGCTCCAACTGCTCCTTCAGTGGCCCCGCCAGGCGCGTGTATCCACGAACACCTACGAATTCTAGCAATACATCCTCAAGCATTTTCACAAGGACTCCACCTGTACCCTGCAGAGAATAGGATGCATCAGTTCGCTGCAAAAATTTCACATTCATAATAAAAGTATTCCAAAGAGGAACATCTATAGAAATATATGAAATAAACAGTGGTGGACGATACTTCCCTGGAAATAATTCAATATCATCCTGTGCTGTGATAGCTATCTCCGTAGTGTCCTCTCTCAGCTACTCAGGGAAATCTAGATCATAGGTGTAGACCTCCTCGACAGGTTCGTTTAGATATGACACGTCCAAGTATACCTCCGATACATAATCGTACATGTGCTGTGAAAGGTACGATGTGTCAAAAATATCTGAATCAAAAAAAATATCAAAATGGAATACATGATTCAGAAATGGAATGGGTAGAAATATCCCCTGGGTGGGAGCAGTAAGCTCTGTGGGATAGTCCTCGGCGTCAATGGAAGGATGAGGTGGCTGCGGAAGCTCTAATGGGGAGGTCAGTGCTCGGGATCCTCATGAATAGATGTGTCCTCGTCTCGATGCACGACCTCCTCTTCGATAAGCTCTGGCTCCATGTGTAAGGCCTCCTTAAAAGCATGCTCTGGCTCCACATGGTGCTCTTTTTCCTACTCATCAACTATCAATGTGGGTTCTCTCTGGAATGGTGATGCTGGCTGCTCATGTGTGTCAACTTGTGGGGATGTATCGTGTGGAGGAGAATGCCCGCAAGCAATCCAAAAATGTAGTCTATCCCCCAAAAAATAAAGACTGACATGGACATTTTCCTCAATTGTTCCTGCAGCTGAAACATGGTTCATAACAAAATCTGTAAAGCGTAGCTCAAATGCATCGCTTGCTGTAATGCTAACTAAACCGGTGAACCTCACTGACTCCAAGAGGCCATCCAATAAGTTCTGAAATGTGTCCTCCTCTGGCGACGCATATGACTCAATTCATGCTTCCTTCACTGCCTCTTCGTCCATCCACTCTTCATATGCAATAACTGTATCGTAGGTTGTGGGATCGACGATGGCACATTCTGGCTCTGGTAATATGACTGGCGATGATTCTTACCCATAAGAGGAAGAAGCAGAACTGATATCCTTAGAAATTATTGCAACCTTAAGCATGAGCACATCGATTTTGGGGTCTCTCTTTACCAATTCCAATTGAAAATCACCCCTTTCAATCTTGGCTTGCATTTCAACCTGATGTGCAAGCATCTCATCAAGAAGGTGATCTCCCGTCTGAGCATTCTGATCAAAATCTGTGGTCCATATGGAAGAATGCATTTCATCAAAAAATATCCTCATGTCTGAGTACTCTGATCAAAATTGTATTCTCTCGTCTGAGCACTCTGATCAAAATAGTATTCTCCCGTCTGAGCACTCTGATCAAAATAGTATTCTCCCGTCTGAGCACTCTGAACAAAATCTGTGGTCCATATAGTATAATCCATAATACCTGATCAACAAAGATACATGCCGGGAGAAAAATATCAGTGGCACAAAAGAATATAGAAATGATAATAAAGGTGGTGAGGGTGAAAATTTCCCGGTAATAGTCTACCAACCCTCTACAACGGATATGTACAATATGTCCATGTAAAATTAAAAAGGATGAAGAATGTGAAAATGATCACAGGGTAAGGATGTGAGCTAGTCTCAGGAAAAACAGGGTCCTAAATGTAACAAGCACGTTGCCTCCTCGGCAACGGCGCCATAAAGCTTGACCGCCCGTCCGTTTGGCAATCAAATCGCGACGCGGATACTAGGATTAAAATTTGTAACCGCAAGCGCACGGTGTCGAGGTGTGGCTTGGGAGTTGAACAGAGGGAGGCGTGTGATGTGCTTGTGAACAATCGGGATCCTGATCACCCGGTGGGTGAGCTAGCTTAATCGCTTGATGGGTTCTCACGATAGAAAACTAATGATAAAGGTGTAAGAGATAAAAAAGGCAACCTAGGACCTTGGCTTCTGCCCTATCATGAGTTCTCACTATCACGACCGACGGATAGGAATGTGATCGGATTCTAGGGTTTAGCGATGAAACGTCACCTCTAATAATGGTACCTAGCGTCCCATGGGCCCGATATTCCAGTTGATGCCCAGGATGATACGCTAGGTCTACCCAGGTTCGAATAGTGAGCATTCCCATGTCCTGCACCACCCGACTCCGGGAGCACTAAGCTCGTAACAATTGCTCCTGACATTTCATCCAAGCCGTTCCCACGCGCAAGGAATCAATGTCTACGCTAGGGGTGTGAGCTGTGGCTAGGGGATCAAACTCCCGTTTTATTTCCCCTTGGCCCGACGGTCAAAGGCTGTCTTTTTCCCGCCAGTGACAATAAAACGCCCCTGCGTAACCATCTAAATCCCTATCTCCTATCGAATCCCTAATCGTATGGTTGTTCTAGGGAGAACCCACGAAGGGGCTTCCACTAATGTCCCAGATTTAGAAACTACTCACTAATCATGGCATGAGATGCAACAAAACAGATTTTAGCCATTGAAATAAAGATCAAGCAATAAACTACTGTAGCAAATGGTACTATAAACGCAATATTAAAGTATTGAAACGATCAAGAAACTTACAAATGAAAATAAATTCAAAGCAGCCAAAAACCCCTAAAACAGCTTAAGAAAATGGGGATTTTTTGTTTTCTGGGAAACCTAGGTCTATTTATACATTTTGGCAAGATGCCAGGGAATATTCCCACTAAAAGACAAAAATAGACGCTCACCCAATCGGTTGAAACTTCAACCGATTGGGTGAGGCAGCGGGGAAATTGGTCTTCAGCTTCTGATAAACCCCACCCAATTACTGAACCGATCGGGTGAGTCGTTGAATTCTCGAGCTTGGGAAGAATCTGCTACTGGTGACCCGATCGGTTGACAAGTCAACCGATCAGGTGGACTTTGGCACTCAAAAACAAAGATCTGTGTCCCATCCACCCAATTACTGAACCGACCGGGTGGAGTCGCTTCTTCTTCGGGTCTGATACGGCCGCATGAACCGATCGGGTGGGACTGTCCACCCGATCGGTTGAGAGCTGATACGTGGTTTCTCATGATGACTTGCTCTCAGGATCTCGTGCAACACCTCCCGTTGCTCCGGGGACTCGTGATGTTAGCGTTGTATGTCCCCTATGCCAGCAATCCTGCAAAAACACAAAAACACAATGAAAGTGAAAAGGAACTAAAAATCACGAAAAGACAGACTCAAAATAATGAAAAATGACGGGAAATCACGGAGAAGACGTGCGTGAATATATAAAATATAAACGCACGTCAGAAGTTGACGACCCTTTAGGATGTTTTGGATGCTGTCCGGAGCCATGAAGTCGTAGTGAGACTTCCAGTGGAACCTCAAGCTGGAGGAAGTAAGCGTCCCATGGAGCCACCTAGGATTATGCCCAAGGGCAATTTCCGGCCTCCTCAGACCATACTGTTCAAGAGACCAGCTGCTTCTAGTGTCCGAGCACAGTTGAATTGTTTCTTCTGTGGCAAGACCAGACATCAGAAGAAAGATTGTAGGAGGATGCTGTACCAATGCTTGATCTGTGGAGCATCTGCCCATGCTGCGAGAGACTGCCTCCACGGCAAGGATCGTCGAGCACCTTGACCTGTTCAGCGAGGAGCGCCTGGACCTGTTCAGCGGAGTGTACTGGACCTGCTCAGCATGGACCATTTCTGATTACACAGAACTGATCCTATCAGCAGGCCAATCAACCGAAGCATCAGGTGTTCACTATGACAGCTGCAGAAGCTAAGGATGAGGATGAATTGATCACAAGTATAACATCTAAATTTAGTATTTCATTTTGATTTTATATTCATGCTTGTTAGTTAGACCTTTGCTAAGATTTAGTTATTATCATCTTAGGTGTCATCTTAGTGGCTTCCCACCCGGCTCTGGCCCTATTTGATTCCGGAGCTTCAATGTGTATCGTATCCCGGAATTTCGTCGTCAGGCACTCGATACCCACCTACACTTCCCAAAAGATGGAATATCACTACTGGAAGTGGAGTGGTGAGTGTTTCTTTGGGATGCAAATTGTGTCCTTTAGTGATTTGCGGACATGAGTTGTATGCAGATTTCGTGGTCTTGGACACGCCTAACTTTGATGCGATTCTCGGCATGGACTGGTTAGGAACTTTCTATATTACTATCGACTGTCATAAGAAGAAAATAGTATTTGATATTTCTAACCATCCGGTGTTCAAATTCGTCAGTGGTAGTCATTCGCTCGGAGCAATCAAATTTCGGGCCCGACCAAACGAAGTGATCGTCGCATCAATGCAAATCAAACAGGAGAAGCCTGTAGTGGTTCGAGATTTTGAAGATGTATTCCCAGAGGATATTTCTGGATTGTCGCCCGACCGAGCTCTAGAATTCAGCATCGACCTTATGCCAAATACTCAACCGATCTTGAAGGCACCGTACTGTATGGCTCCTGCAGAACTTGAAGAGTTACGGAAGCAGTTGGATGACCTGTTGCAGAAAGGGTTCATCCATCCCAACGTATCTCCTTGGGGTGCACCTGTTCTATTGGTCAAAAAGAAGGATGGATCGAGAAGGATGTGCATGGATTATCGGGAGCTAAACAAAGTTACTGTGAAGAATAAGTACACGTTACCTCGCATCGACGACATCTTCGATCAACTCGGTAGATCGCGAGTTTTCTCGAAGTTGGATCTCAGGAGTGGATACCATCACTCGAAGGTCAGGAATGAAGATATCTACAAGAAGGCCTTCCAGACCAAGTATGAACACTACGAGTTTTTTGTCATGCCATTCGGTGTAACCAACGCTCCTGCAGTATTCATGAATCTCATGACTCTCATATTCTATGAGTTTCTGGATAAATTCATAGTGATATTTATTGATGATATACTGGTCTACTCAAAGAACGAAGAAGATCATGATGAGCACTTGCAGATTGTTTTAGAGACGCTTCGTCATCATCAACTGTATGCCAAGTATAGTAAGTGCGATTTCTGGCGGGACCGGATTGTATTTCTTGGTCATGTCGTATCAAGTGATGGTATCTCTGTCGACCCAGAGAAGGTTGCATCAGTCAACAATTGGCCTACCCCTCGGTCGGCATCAGACATCAGGAGTTTTCTAGGATTGGCGGGGTACTACCGTCGATTCATCAAGGATTTCTTGAGGATAGCAGAGCCTATGACTTGATTGACGAGGAAGGATGTCAAGTTTGTATGGTCAGACTCTTGTGAGCAGGCATTTGGAATATTGAAGGCAAGGCTGACGTCTGCACCAGTCCGGGCTATACCAGATAGGACTAGAGGATTTGAGATCTTCTGTGATGCATCATGAAAAAGTCTTGGATGTGTTCTGCACCAGCATGGTCACATGGTCGCATATGCTTCTCGGCAGTCTAGGTTTCATGAGAAGAGTTATCCGACTCACGATTTTGGAGCTAGCTGCAGTCATATTTGCCCTAAAGATTTGGAGACATTTCTTACTGAGTGAGAAAGTGAAAATCTTCACTAATCACAAAAGTTTGAAATAAATTTTTACACAGAAGGAGTTGAAAATTAGGCAGCGCAGATGGTTAGAGCTGATGGCTGATAATGACATCGACCTCCAGTATCATACAGGGAAGGTTAATGTTGTACCTGACGCATTGAGTAGACTCCCAGCAGTCTTGACTCTTACAGTTCAGTGGAGGCTACAGCAAGATCTGCATGAGATGAGTCTAGAAATTGTTTTTCCTATAGTCACATCATCGTTGATGAATATGCAGATTCAGTCGACGATTGTGGATCGGATCAAAGCTGCTCAGTCTGGAGATGCTAAGCTGCAGAAGTTTTGAGAGCAAGTTGAAGCATGACTTCGGACGGATTTCTCATTCAAGAGGATGGTTCCCTAAGATACATCAGTAGGATCTGCGTACCTTCAAGTGATATCAGAGAAGAGCTGATGAATGAAGCTATAGCTCTCCCTATTCCATTCATCCTGGCGGTACCAAGATGTACAATGATCTTCGTCGGAATTTCTGGTGGCATGGTATGGGGAGGAGAGTGCTCAAAGCATCGCCAAGTGCCTTATGTGTCAGCAAGTGAAGGCTGAACATCATCGTATTGCTGGATTGCTTCAACCACTGTCAGTTCCGGAGTGGAAGTGGCAGCACATCACTATGGACTTCGTTACTGGACTACCTCGGAGCACCAAGCCAAATGCCGCGATTTAGGTTATCGTTGATCGATTGACCAAGTCTGTGCAGTTCATACCCTTCCAAATAGGACAATCTACGGAGATACTTGTGAAGAAGTATATGTAGGTAATTATTTTTACATATCTTTATGACTTCTTTCTAGCATACGTCGTGATGTGAACCATAATCATGCAAGAGATTGTGCACTTGCCTGGTATTCCTATGAGTATCATCTCCGACCGAGACACGATATTCACGTCTCCGTTCTGGAAGAGTCTGCAGTTGAATCTGGGTACCAGTCTGAGTTTCAGCACTACGTATCACTTGCAGATGGATGGACGGTCGGAGCGTACTATCCAGATATTGGAGGACATGTTGCAAACTTGCACGTTGGAACTTAAGGGTTCGTAGGATGATCACCTGCATTTGTTGGAGTTCGCATACAACAACAGCTATCAGGCTAGCATTGGCATGGCACCATTTGCTGCACTTTATGGGAGGAAATGTCGATCTCTGCTGAGTTGGGATGACATTGGTGATAGAGAACTGTTGGGACCAGAGATGATAGTCGAGGCTGTAGATGTAGTGCGCACCATCAGGGACAAGCTTCGTATTGTGCATGATCGGTACAAGCATTGGGCTGATGTTAAGCACCATCCTTTGGAGTTCAAGCCAGGAGACCTTGTGTTCCTGAAGATATCCCCGAACAACGTAGTGATTCGATTTAGGAAGCGAGGCAAGCTCAGTCCGAGATTCATTGGACCTTTTGACGTGCGAGAACGAGTTGGAGATGTAGCTTATTGTCTAGCACTGCCACCTTCATGGGAAGGAGTACATGATGTTTTCCATGTATCTCAGCTGCGCTGTTACATCAGCGACCCTTCTCATGCTGTTGACTACTTGGAGATTACGGTTCGACCAGACATGACGTATGAGCAATATACGATGCAGATCTTAGATCGACATCAGAAGACGCTCAAGAAAAGGGTCGTCGATCTCATGAGAGTGATGTGGCATCGTGGTTCGCCTGGAGAATCCACCTGGGAGCGGGAAGATGAAATGCGAGAGTGTTATCCTTATTTGTTCCCTACTCCTTAGTTGATAGAAATTTCGAGGACGGAATTTTTCTTACGGTGGGTAGAATGTAACGGCCATGTACTGTCGTACGTATTTTCGTACGTTCAACATTTAATGCATCGTTATGCATGTATTTTTTCGTTCTGATTCTTTTTTATTATTTTCTTGGCTCGAACTTGCAATCGGAACCCGTATTCACGATCCTTTTGATGGCGCGATTGTCCCAGTATTTTCCTTATAATTTTTGGGCGACACCGAGTCAAGGGGCATCATGGTAAAATCTAATGTGTGTGTGTGTGTATGTGTGTGTGTGTATATATCATATGTAGTTATAACTTTAACGAGTTAATTTCATATTAACCTGATACTGAAGCTTATGTCGCAGAAAAGACCGTGCCTTTCATACGAAATCAACGACATCAAAATCACCGAAATCAGGCAAGTGCGCACTTTTATACATGTCCTTAAATGTCGTTCATTTAATCGCTTTTTGCAAATAGTTAATCTTTGGAAGATTTAACCATGAAATGTCGCACACAAACATTGCCATTTGATACAATGACACCAAAACCCTAATTCTGTATTTTTGCGAATTGCCAAATAAGAACTTGTGTGTGTGGACACTTTAACAAATTGACTGATAACATTTCATAAATTGCAAACTGTTGGACATGTAAACATCTTGAATCACTTGAAATGATCATGACAATCTTGCGGGTGGGTTTGGCTAACTTGCAGGCCGGTTCGGCCAATGAAACATCTTATGGGCCGGTTTGGCTGATTCTGGCTCGTGGTCCAAAAAGTACATGCGGGTGGGGTTGGGCTCGCGGGCACTAGCCGGAAGTAAACGGGTCACCTTCGAGGGCACAAAAAGGTCGATGCACTTGCTATCCGCCTAACGACATGGGCCTTAGTCACTAGTTAGAAGACACTCAAGAATTGCTTGAAAACTGCCATCTTAAAATACCTAACATGTAAAATTGTTGTTGCTTTACTTATCTTGAAACTGTCATGCTGATGACACCTCTGTTCATATTTCTTAGAAATGTTAACTGTTCATCCATTGTTAAATTCTTTAACTGCCATGAAAAACACTTTGAAAACCTTGCCAGGGGCCCATTTCTAACTATTGCTTGCCAGACCCTTACTGACATACATTTCCATGTTATTTGAAATGTATGTCAGGTTACGAGACAGAGTACTTGGAGGACGAGCTGCTTGATCAGACTGACCCACAGGACCAGGAGTACACTGACTCAGGAGTTCTCCCCGCAGAGGACTATTTTGCTGGACATTATCTACTGCTGTATATGATTCTTATTTGCTACTCTATGTAGGGTGTGTACCCATTTCGTTGTAGAATTCTGTTGTTGGCCATGTTTTAGGCCTTATTGCTTTGTGTACTTATCTCGGATATTGGCATTAAATTTAAAGTTATTTCTGTTGTTTCTGAATGCATGCAAGTTCCTACAATTGGTTTAATCACAGACGCTTATTGGGCTTGAGCTTCACCGCTCTAGTCCATGCGGACCCGTGTTGAGTACTGGACTTCTCCCTACTTGGTGTTAATGATGAGCAAACATAAATACTTGTGATTAATCCCATATTTGCAGTTAATCCATTGCCTAAGCATATCATGAAGATCAATTAGCAATGGATGTCACTCAAAGATCAATGTAAGCAAGAAAAGTGGATTGGATTATCCAAGATGGTGATTGAAGCTCCTAGAAGACTTCAAGCTAATACTTTGGATAGAAGAGAGAGTTCTACAAATGTAATCTTCTTTTTCTCTTCTAGTATGTAACTTAGAAGTAGAACTATGTTGGAGCACACACACATCTTCATTTCAGTCCTAGGAAATCATTAGATCAATTTTCCTTAGACTCCAATTCATTTCAATCAAGCATGTGCATGTTGTGATTTCAACAATCGACTGCTGAATGATTTATAGTCGCCCGTCTAAAAACAGTCGACTGCGATTTGTTTTACAGTCGCATATTATGCATATACTTAATCAATTGATTTTTGGGCTTTCTAGACTTCAACTCTTTCAAGCGACTGCAGTAAATTTTACAGGCACCTGTCCAAGAGACAGTCGACTGTGATTTGTTAATCAGTCGCATGTCTATCTTTAGCCCAAAGATCATTTTCCTTTCCATCTGGCCAGTTGACTGATGATTTATTTATAGTCGCATGTCCAAGGCATGTAAGGGACCCTGCGGGGCTGCACACACACTAGAGGGGGTGAATAATGTAATAGTAAGCAAAGTGCTTAATTAAAAGTTACTAAAATTAAAGCACAATAAGCAGCGGAATTTAAATAGAGTGCTCAATAACAACAATCGCAAACACAAGGATTTTACACTGGTTCCCCAAAACTTGGGTACGTCCAACCACACCAGTATTCATTATATTTCCCACAAAGAGAAGTGAATACAAATCCCACAAAGAGATACCTCACACAGAGGATTTTGCCCTACACAAGGACCCAACCAAACCTACACAGGGGTCAAACTCACACCTAGAGAATTACTAACTCCCACTCAAAGAATTAGGGTTAGCCTACACTAGGACACCAAACTCCCACTAAGAGAGTTACTCCCACAAAGAGAGTTATTTCTGCAAAGAGAATATCATAATCCCACAAAGAGATAATCTAATTCCCACAAAGAGAATTAGGGGTATCACAAAGGTGAAACGAAATAACACTTACCTATGCCTTGATATGATCTTACAAATGCGATGAAGAAGGCATGCAAGTGAAAATCAAGTGCTTGAGATGAGGCTTTGATTGCACTTGATGACCTTTCTCTCTTCTAGGAATGAATCATAACACTTCACACTTGAGTGTATGAAATGAAGAGAAGAAAGATGTTTTCCAAGAAAGGAATGAGAATTAGATCCCTTGGAGAATTTCCTTATGAGCTAGCTTCAATGCATGAAGAGAAATATGCTCATGAGAGGGACATGCGAGAGATTAGGAGTAGCTATTGATTCTCAAAGATATTCAATAATAACCAAGAGTTCTAAATGAACTAATCCAACTCGTATATATAGGAAGCCCAAAGGAACCCATAAAACCAGCCAAAAACCCAAAAGGAAGAAATCTACAACGGCTAGATTTTGGCAGTTTATGGCACAGACAGTCGACTGATGAACAAATGACAGTCGACTGTTCAACGGCTAGAAAAATCCCAACGGCTAGAAAAATCCCAACGGCTATAATCTGAGCCAGTACAGTCGACTGTAGAAGACTACACAGGCGACAGAAAAACAGACAGTCGACTGTATATCCTTCATCAGGTGACTGCAGTAGGGATGGAAGAAAAACAGAGATGCAACTTACTCCCAGTATGCATACAGGCGACTGATGACCAAAGTACAGTCGACTGTAAAATAGACAGGCGACTGTATATCCTTCATCAGACGACTTAAGACCATTTCACAGGCGACTATAATTATACAGACGACTGTGAAAACAAAAACATGCGACTTTCTTGCAAATTGGGATGAAGCCCAGAAAAAGCAAGAAGCGCACATGCGACTGTCGACCAATTCACAGGCGACTGTAAGAATACAGGCGACTGTAAATTGAACATCAGTCGACTGATGCGAAAAGCTCAAGATGAGTCAATAGAAAAGTTGACTTGAGCTATGCATCATAGTCGACTGTAGAAGGCTCGACAGGCGACTGGAATCACCCAATCGATTGTAAAACCTTCAGCAGGCGACTGTAGGAGAGCCAGAGACTCCAATTGAGTCTTTGGGCTAGATGAATCTATTGGGTTGGATTCTATGATAATCCTAAGGCTCACTAAGATGGTGAAATACAAATGCATGAGAGTATGACCATTTATCAAGGCATTACAATAATCCTAGACTCAAAAAGAGACATGCAAGTAAATAAAATTACATGGATTACAAATTGCATCCCCTAGAGTCTAAGTCTTCAAGCCCACTATACCTTGATGCTCCCCATCATCTCCAAGCTTTGGCACTACTTGATGAGCTTCCCTTCATCATGCTCCAAGCTTTGTCATTGTTCCTCTAGATGTCCATCCAACATCATGCTGCAAGCTTTGGCTTCATTAGATGATCTTCATGACTTCATCCAAGCTTGAGCACACCATCACTCTTGGAGGTCTTTAAGATACCCATTGCATCATCCTCCAATCATTATGCTTTGTCTCATCAATATATAATCATTAAGATAAACTGAGACTAAAACATAAGATTGATTAGCACACTAACATAATGTATTGATCATCATCAAAACAACGTTAGTCTTGAACCCAAGAACTAACAAGGCACAGTCGACTGTAAATGCTTCAACAGTCACTTGTCCATGATTACTCTGCAGAACTTACTCTCTGGAATATTTCTAGTTTTAGTGCCAGTCGACTGGTATTGTATTTACAGTCGCCTGTCCATGGAATAGTCGACTATCAATGCTTCAACAGTCGTTTGTCCTTAAACTTCTCTGCAGACTCAACTCTCTGAAAAATGTCAGGGTTTGTAAAAGTTAGCTGATGTTGGTTTCATAGTTGCCTGCCCATGGCACAGGCGCCTGTGTATTCCACATCAGTCGCCTGTCCTGTATTCCCAGTATTTTATGAGATTTTCTTAGCTTACCCATATTTCAGCCAGTCGCCTGTAGATGGATTTGCAATCGTCTGTTGGATTTACAGTCGACTGTATTCTCTTCATCAATCGACTGTCCACGTGGTAAGTTACCTTTTGAATTCTCACCTACCCTTTGACACAGTGCAGCAGTCGAATGTGTTTTGTTCAACAGTCGACTATCGCGTGTATAAATTCTATCAGTTGGCTTTTTCTTCACGGATTTCAAAGGGGTTTTTGGGGATTTCGTTTGTGGGATTTGAGAAACATATAAAGGTAGCCTCTACTGTTCCATTGAGAGGTTAGCAACTTACTCAACCGTCAAAGCTTTCAATCTTCCTTGATCTAAGCTCTCAAATCCTAAAGCCCTAGAATTCCTATCTTTCAATCTCTTGCTTTCCAACCTAGAACAAAAGAGAAATCTTCTAGGCAGTTGGTGCTGTCAAGAGAAAGGGCTTTCCTCTCTTCCAAGAGAGACATCAACACAACACACTTGCTCCTTCAAGTTCTACTTCAAGGCATAAGTGATTGTAAGTGTTGACATTTCATATTTCATAACTTTCGTTATTAGATTAACTCTTGGGTTATGAGAGTGTTTTTCTTGCTCCCAAGTTGTGGGAGTCAAGGACATCAAGTGTACTTCGATTTCACTTGTAGGGTTGCTACAAGTGGGTTTAAAGGAAACCTTAAGTTAGGGTTCTAAATTGAGTATCCGATAGTATCCGGGTGGAAGGGACGTAGGATTACCGGAAACAAGTCGGGAGTTGACTTGGGTAATTCGAACCATTGAAACATCATTGTGTTTGCATTGTTTCATTTTAGGGTTTATTTTCATTCCGCATTAATTGTTGGTTAGGAATTTAATTTAGTGTAATTATCATTTTAAATTGTATAAACACTATTTAACCCCCTTCTAGTGTTTTTCTCATAGCCATGGACCTTACAACCCTCGCTCCCAAGTATCATGGGAAGCGGGGCGTGACAAATACGAATCCTATCAGTAATGAGAGGACCTATAGGATTTTGTATGCTTTCTTAGTTTAATAAATTCACCCAATATGATGGTTGCTCAATCATCATTTGCACCCAACCCAATTCCATGATTTAACTGCCCGCCCTTATATTATAATGTTCACTTTGCCTCTCTCCCCATTTCTATGCCCATCTGTCCACACCGGGCACCATACGAAATAGTTTGGGGAGAGAGGGATTAGTTTGTTGTGTAGCCCCCCATATTTTGTCATTGGCCTCTACTCATATCATACACACATTGAGGACAATGTGATATTTAAGCTTGGGGGAGTGCACAGTGCACGCACGTTGCTTCATCGTGAAACACACTTCGAAATTTTCAGATGAACCATGTTCACTTCTCTATTTTTGTCTCATATGCTTCATTTTATCATGGAACTAGTCATAACCCATGCCCACGGGCACAGTTCATTTAAGAGTTTCTCCCGCGAAATCATCGTTACCCAAAAAATTATTTCCACAGCCAAAATTTAAAAGAACAACAAATTTGTGTAAAAATATTTAGCGGCATGGAAGCCTTCGGCGTGGGTGCCTTCGGCTCAGAATAAAAAATTCGGCGTGGGCACCGTAGACACGGAACAACAAATTCGGCGCGGGCGCCTTTGGCACAGAAGATCAAATTCGCGTAAAAACATTTCGCGGGAGCCTTCGGCAGTCATCATTTTTTGTGCTGCACACGCATGCTCATCCCACTTAATTGGTCCCCACGTCAGAGAGATGGAAGTAATGTCACGTTAGTGCATGGTTGAGGGTGAGAGATTTAATTAAATGAATCGACCTCTGGATATTTATTTAGTCAAATATATCTGCTGCAGGATGTTTAATCAAAGATTCAAAAGCCACTCCATCTGCGAAATAAAATAGGATTCAGATTCCCACACACTTAGCTATATTAAATGCGTGAAATTAAACATCCTCATTGCTGCAAGTTCCCACACACTCAGCTATATTAAATTTCCTCTCCATCGGCGCGAAACAACAAATTAGCATAGAACAACAAATTCGGCACGGGTGCTTTCGGGAAAAAATTCCTATTTTATTCTTGTGAAGATTAATTTTACCCTCAAATGTCTCCTTTGGTTTCTGGCAGTCTTCCTCGGGGGATGGCAGTCTTCTCCACTGCTATGCTTCTCTCTCTCTTATGAGTGAGAGAAATGTGGTGTTTTTTTGGTGTATCATAATTTGTTTTGCTTCTATAACCCCCTCATATCTGTCCTTTTTTCTTTTATTTTACACTTTTAGTTCCCTATGCTGCATTAAATGAGGGATGGCGTGAGTCCATTTCCTTTGTTGCATTTCGTCTGCCCGAGTGCCAACAAGATTGTCCGCGTCCATTCCCTTATAACCCGTGCCCTAAGGGCACGATTTATTAAAAAAATTCCCCTTAAAATATTGGTTACATTAATTTTAAATGAACAACAATAATTAAAGAGCAATAATTATTATTTAGTTCCTCTTAAAAATTTTAGTTCTCCCCAAATTTAGTTCCACCAGTAAATGTAGAACCCAAAAATTGTATTTCTCTTAAAATTTAGTTATCTCTAGTCATAGCCCGTGCCTAAAGAGCATAGTTCATTTAAAATACTCTCTGCTCAAAATCGTAGATCCCTTAATTTTAAACGAACAATAATTAAAGCACAATAATTATTATTCAGTTTATCACAAAAATGTTAGATCCACCTAAAATTTAGATCCCCCAGAGATTTGAAACCAAAAATTTTAATTCTCCAAAATTTAATTGCCTCCAGAGTAAATCCGAAAATTTTAGTTTCCCCAAAATTTTAGTTCTCACAGAGAATTTAGCTTACTACAAAAATTTTAGTTTGCGACAAATTTTGTTCAATTCCTCATTTTTCCCCTCTATTTTTATATGTTTTTTCCTTTTAAATCTCAAAGTAAAAATGCAATTTACACATGAGTATTTTTGCAAGTGCACGTGAGCAAGCCATAAAGGGTACGTAGGAGGCAAAAGGATTGTGGTCCTGTTGTATTACCTCTGTTTCTCATTGGGGCAACTAGGGATCGATTTTTGGTTGACACAAACCACACGCTGCTTAACCATCTTTCCAATATATCAAAAAGGGTACATGGGAGGGGTTACATGAAAGTAGTCTTAACGCAGTAATTTGATGCGGTGATCGCTGTTATTGTTACCGCACAATAGAGGGGTGAGTTTAATTAGTGCTTTTATTTACTATACTCTAATTAATTAGAGGACAATCATATTTTCCTTTACTCATTCGGCAGGAGACATCAACAATGTTCCATTGCAAGAATGTCTATATGAGGGCATTTATGAGGGATGCGGTTATGCTGGAAGAGTTTTTTTAAGCATTGAAGAAAGTTTTTTAACCTTATGGATGAACAAATGAAGAGAGATACCTCTTGGTTGCTGCATTTTAGTGATGAGTGATTTAATAGCAGAGAGGGCTTTTCCCAAAAACCTCCAAAAATTTTCACACACACTAATACTAATATTAATGGTTTATTTCTACCGCAAACATCTTTCTACCAACTCTTTTGTTCTCGTCAGTAAATAAGACAACCGATCCTCATTAAACTCGACAACAACAAAATTATTATTATTAATCAGATGGATAACACAAAAGCACATTAATTATAATTAAGTTTAGAAAAATGTTGTATAGTCATTTCAATTTAATATGAAACAATTTCTTGTAACTTAAGCAATCAAAATCCAAATCAAGACAAAACAAAAACAAAGTTAACCCCTAAAACCCCACCAAACATTTAATTAAAAAACGGTGCAATCCCCTCCACAGACAATTATTTTTAAGAAAAGAGGACATTTTTATTTATTGGACAAAAGAAGGTAAATAACGATCCATCCAGATGACACAAAACAAACCACCACATAAAAACACCCAAAATACAAATTAAAAAGAAAAGATAATGGGCTTCTTGTTGTTGCAAGCGGGTGAAACGGTTCTTGAGTGAGATTTTCAAAGATGTTGATGATGAAAGGTTCATGATCCCCATTGCCTTGCTCGAGATCCCTATATCAGGTTGGACCTGCTTGAGAGCCAAAAAAGATGTCGATCTTGTAGGTCTCTACAATCTTCACATTCTTCTTTTTCTTATCACTCGCTGCTGCTGCATCCTTAGAAGGCAATCACTTCTCAGGCTTTGACTTCTTACCGGCACATGTCTTCTCGGCCTTTCGACGGCTTCTCTTTAGGATCCTCTTTGGGCTACTCCGTTGCTGTTGGATCTCACGTCAACAGTGGCCCAAATTATATTGGATGCTTCAAGAATCAAGAAATTGGAAACTCCACAAAAAACAACAAATCTCACACTTTATTCCCCCAGCATACCCAATTAATCTTTTACAAATATTCATCTTCCCATCAAAACTGAAAAAATCACATATTTCCCACACAAAAATAAGATCCAAAATCAAGCAAATAATGGATCATTCTCTTAAAAAAAACAATTAAGGTGTTGGAATTTCATAATTCCATATTTCTATTCCCATATGGTTTTGATATGACAAACACATTCAGTGCTACTAACTCTATCTATGCGAATACAAATACATGCTGAGTTCCACACATTCAGATATCTTCATGTATATTCAAACGGATATATCATAGTTCATGAAGTTGGAAAGGCAAAGGCACCTTACATCCACGACTTGGATATATAATCACTTAATAAGGATCCCCTGTAAAGAAGCTTCTCAGATTCAGATGCAGATGCAGTCTTATCAAGTCTTTTATGTAATCTATGTAAAATTTACTTTTTAGAGTTACAAAGCCTTGTGATACTATATCTTAGTCTCCTAGGTTCCATCATTCAAAGTTCTACACTTCCCAATTTTCAAAATTCGTACACAGAAAATTGGCAGACCAATTCCCAAATTGGTCGACCAATTTTTAATCTTCGAATTTGACTATGGGATTTCTTGAGCAAACTCCCTTGACCATGTAGATTCTGAAACTACCCTCTAACGGTTAAAATTCCTTCTCTAAATTTTGGTCGACCAATTTGTGGTTTTGGTCGACCAATCCCAAAACTAGCCGTTTGATGCCCAAACTTCCCAGAGTGGTTTATGACTGTTTCCCAACGTCATTGGAACCCCTCAACCGTTCCTAAACACTATATATATAGAGGTAGACCCTCTCTTTTGATTCACACACTTTCCTCTTCTTTACTTCTATTTTTTGTTGAAATCAAGCCTCTGATTTTCTTAAGCATTCGGCCATTAGTTTTTCTTTTCTTATTTGCAAGAAGAAATCATTAGATTTCTCTCTTCGTTTAAGAACGGAAGAACTTGGATTTTAACACTTTTTGGGAAAGTTGTTCTTTTCTTATTTGTAAGAAGAAATCATTAGATTTCTCTCTTCGTTTAAGAACGGAAGAACTTCAATTGTGTTTCACCATTATATATCTTGAAACATTGAAGTTTCTCTTTTAAACACCAATCCTTTGAATTCATATTACATATTCATTACAAGGCTATAAGCTGTTTATTTTCTTTTATTTCATTACAAAGTTATTTGGATCTCTTGACGAGAGATTGTACAAAGTTTAGAACAATGGAGGTGTTGCCATTTTTGTAAAGTTGGTGCTTGCGGGGCAAGTGATTATAGTGGATTGAAAATCTCTACTAGGAGTAGAGGACTGGACTAGGATTAAGAGGATCCGAACCAGGATACATCTCTGTGTTTGCGATTGATTTATTTTCAATACTTGTCATTTTATTTCTGTGCCATCTTTGCAAATATCAGTAACATTTTATTTGCAAAATTTTTTTTATTATATACACTATTCAACCCCTAGTGTATTGATCCATACAGTTTAAAATTACATTTGGCATCAAAGCAAGGCTAAGATGGCAGAAAGTTCCGCAGCATCAAACATGAACGCCGTTCCACACAACTACAACACAAATCAACATCCTGAAGGGAATTCTCAAGTTCGTCCTCCTCTATTTGATGGTTCTAAGTACTCATATTGGAAAATACGAATGGAGATTCATCTCCAAAGTATGCATTATGAGATATGGGACATTGTAGAGACATGATACACAAAGCCAACGACTCCTGTTGCTGAATGGACCGCTAACGACAAATCTGCAAAGACCAACAACTCAATGTCCATGAATGCTTTATTCTGTGCCAAAGATAAACATGAGTTTAATCTAATATCTCAGGCCAAAAGTGCAAAAGAGATTTGGCACATACTCGAGGTAACTCATGAAGGAACCAATAAAGTAAAGGAAACTAAGATTTCCTCTTTGGTTCATAAATATGAGTTGTTCAAGATGCAAGACAAAGAGACAATTGGAGAAATGAACACCAGGTTCACTAATATTATTAATTCTCTTAATGCTCTTGGAAAAATTTACACTAATCGTGATCAGGTACGCAAGATTCTTAAAGTACTCTCTCCAGAATGGCGTCCAAAGATTACTGCTATTGAGGAAGCCAATGATCTTTCCACATTAACCATAGAAGATCTTATTGGTAACCTAATGGCCCATGAAGTTACATTACAAGACGAGAAAGAAGAATCAGATCAAAAGAAGAAAGTACTTGCCTTCAACACTACATCAGAAAATGAAGACTCAGATGATGATATGGCATTATTTGCTAAGAACTTCAGAAATTTTTTTCAAAAAGGTAAGTACAATAATTTCAAATCTAAGAATACTGATTATTCTCTCTGCTTTAATTGTAATAGGCCTGGACATATGAAGAAAGATTGCTCGCTTCTCAAGGCTTAGTTCAAAACTTCCAACAACAATGATCAATCCAGAAGAGAAAGAAAGTTTGACAAAATGAAGAAAGCATTTGTAGCAACATGGGATGATTCTTCAGATGATGAAGATAATGATCATAATGAAAGTGCTAACATGTGCTTTATGGCACAAGATGATGAAGATGATGTAAGTTTTTTTAACAACGAAGAATTACTAGATGCATTAAAAGATCGCTATTCTCGTTTCAAAAAATTAAATTGGCAACATAAATCTTTGAAACAGAATAATGATAATCTTCTTCTTAAATATCAAGAGTTATCTTCTAAAAGCACTACACCAAATTCTATACATATTGAGAATACATCATCTCAAGATTTGGATCTTAGTAAAGAGAATGATCTTCTCAAAACTAAGAATCTAGAATTGCATACACAAATATCTGAAATGGATAAAATTATCTCGTCACTAAAGATGAAATACGATGAGATGTCATCTAATGTTAATAAATTTAACAAAGGAAAGACAAATCTCGATGATTTGCTAAAAATTCAATATCCAGCAAATCATAGACAAGGATTGGGATATTCTCATAAGAATGCACCCAAGTCTTGTAACACATCTTCATCTAGTGGAAAAACAATTTTTGTTAAACCACAAAAGAAGAATCTCACATTCATCTACATGAAGAAAGTAAACATTCCTACTTCTTCTTCACAAAGAAATGTTACTAACATTTCAAAACCATCTCCTAGGAAACCTACTATGATTAGTAAATGGGTTCCTAAGGATTCATGCTTAAAAGATAGAAATAGTTATATTTCTCATTATATACATTCTATTGTTTATTCTAGTGATTATATTAGAAAGCCAAATTCCACTTGGGTTTGGCTTCCAAAAATCTAATCACAAGGACCCTCATACAAAGGGTACCAATGCTTAATGTTTTATCTTTCAGGTACCTAGGAAAGAAAGATGGATTTTGGATAGTGGGTGTTCAAAACATATGACGGGAAATGTCAACTTGCTTTCAACCATTAAATATAAAGATGGCGACACAGTTACCTTTGGTGACAACAACAAAGGCAAAATCATAGGCACTGGAACAGTTGGTAATACAAATCAGCCTATCATTGAGAATGTTCTTCTGGTTGACGGTTTGATACATAATTTGCTTTCCATGAGTCAATTATGTGATAAAAATTACAAAATAGTATTTGAACAAAATGATTGCATCATTTATGATTCTGATATGTCATCTATTTTATTCCATGGTAAGCGTAAGAATACCATTTATATCTTATGCATGTTTGTTACCACTCATAATCATTATTTAATGATTACATCAGATGATACACTTTTATGGCATAAATGTTTTGGACACATTAACTTCAAAAACCTAGCACATATTTCTAAATACAAGTTAGTAAATAGAATGACAAATATTTCTTTCAAACACAAACATTTTTGTGATGCTTGTCAGCAAGGAAAAATGCACAAATCTTCTTTTAAATCAAAGGATATTATCTCAACAAAGAGACCGTTAGAACTCCTACACTTGGATTTGTTTGGTCCTTCAAGAGTATCCTCTTTGAATAGAAGTAGATATGTATTTGTCATTATTGATGATTATTTAAGATACACTTGGGTTATATTCTTACAAAATAAGAATGAAGCTTTTGAATAATATTCAATATTTTGTAAAAAGATACAAAAGATCAAATCCTCTAACATTGTCACTATTCATAGTGATCATGTGGGAGAATTTGAAAATGAATTTTTTACCAAGTTTTGTAATGAAAATGGCATCACTCATAAATTTTCTTTTCCTCGTGCTCCTCCTCAGAATGTAGTAGTAGAAAGGAAAAATAGAACTTTACAAGAATGTGCGAGAACAATGCTTTGTGATAGTAAATTACCAAAATATTTTTGGGCAGAAGCTGTCGCAACTTTTTGCTACATTATGAATAAAGTTCTTATAAGGCCATTGCTTAATAAAACTTGTTTGAATTATTCTTTAATCGCATTCCTCGTATATCATATTTTAAAGTGTTTGGATGTAAATGTTTCATTCTTAATACTAAAGATGCACTTGACAAATTTGATTCAAAATCTGATGAAGGTATTTTTGTTGGATACTCAACACATAGCAAAGCCTACAGAGTATATAACAAAAGAACTTCAACAATTGAAGAATCACTACATGTCACCTGTAATGAGAACCCCTCATCTAATTCTCCTATCATTGATGATGGAGAGAATATATTACCTTTATCTAATTCTTTAGATAATATTAATCTTGATGATATTGATGCTACTAAACCCTCTGTTGAGTCTATTTCAGATAATACAGATCTTCCTAAGGCATTTGCACAAGTTCCAAATCATCCATCAGAATTAATCATTGGAGATATTATAGATGGAGTAAGAACTTGTCATCAAATAGAACAAATGGCACATTGTGCTTTCCTTTCAACCATTGAACCAAAGAACATCAAAGATGCATGTGAAGACAGTTCATGGATTATTGCTATGCAGGAAGAACTCAATCAATTTCAACGGAATGATGTTTGGGAATTAGTTCCCAGACCATCAGATCATTTAATTATTGGAACCAAGTGGGTATTCAAAAATAAATTGAATGAATCTGGTCAGATAGTTAGAAACAAGGCATGATTGGTTACACAAGGTTATAATCAAGAAGAAGGTATTGATTATGATGAAACCTATGCACTAGTTGCACGTCTTGAATCCATTAGAATGTTATTATCATTTGCATGTTTTAAAGATTTTAAGTTATTTCAAATGGATGTTAAAAGTGCTTTTCTAAATGGTTTTCTTAAAGAAGAAGTTTATGTAGAACAACCTCCGGTTTTATTCATGAAAATTTAGAAAATCATGTTTTCAAATTGAAAAAGGCTTTATATGGTCTCAAACAAGCACCTCGTGCTTGGTATGAAAGACTTAAAAGATATCTTTTAAATTCAGGTTATTCAATTGGTAAAATAGATTCCACTTTATTTATTAAAAATATAAAATCTGACATAATCATTATTCAAATATATGTTGATGATATTATTTTTGGTTCTACTAATGAATCCCTTTGCCAAGATTTCTCTAAGATTATGTAGAAAGAATTTGAGATGAGTCACATGGGTGAACTCAATTACTTTCTTAGTCTTCAAATCAAACAAATAAAGGAAGGAATCTTCATTCACCAAAGCAAGTATTCTAAAGAACTCATCAAGCGTTTTGGTTTAGAAAGTTCTGCAGAAAAACATACTCCAATGAGTACATCTACTTCTCTCGACAAAGATTTAAATGGTAAGAGTGTTGATCAACGTCTTTACAGAGGTATGATTGTCTCTTTACTTTATCTAACTGCTAGTAAACCAGACATTATGTTTTCAGTATGTTTATGTGCACGTTTTCAGGCAGATCCTAAGTTTTCACATCTAACTGCCGTAAAACGGATTATTAGATATGTTAAGCATACTTCTGATTTTGGTTTATTTTACCCTAAGTCAAGCACATTTGATTTATTATCATATAGTGATGCAGACTTTGCTGGTTGCAAATCAGATCGTAAAAGTACCAGTGGTACATGCCACTTTTTAGGACATGCTTTAGTTTCTTGGTTTAGCAAAAAGCAAAGCTCTGTTTTATTATCTACAACTGAGGCAGAATATATTGCCGCCAGTTTAGCATGTGCTCAAATTTAAACAAACTATTTCATACTATGGTATTGATTGCTCAACATGCCGTATTATGTGTGATAATACTAGTGCTATTAATCTTTCTAAAAATCATGTGCATCATTCACGTACAAAACATATTGATGTACGTCATCATTTTCTAGATGATCATGTTCAGAAAGGAGACATTGTTCTAAAATTTATCTCTACTGAACATCAAACTGCTGATATTTTGACTAAACCTGTGAAAGAAGATACTTTTATTAAGCTTCGAAGAAATTTGGAAATTATTAGTACATCTGACTTATGACACATTCTTATAATGTTTTTTCAAATTTTTGCCTATTTTTTAAAATTGGTCGACCAATTCACAAATATTGGTCGCCAATTGGCTATTTTTTTAATTTTTTGGTAACTGCTTCGTTTTCATGCTTATCTTTTCAGTTAACAGTTCCTTCCAAATTTTCGTATCCAACGGAACCCATCCATTCATTTTAGAATCAGTCTTTTACAGTTTTAAAAACTTCTCCTACCGATTGAAAAATTTCCGTTCCCCGAAATTTCCACAACTTTCCATAACTGAATCTTTTTTTTCATATTTAATCCCCTCAATTATTGAGGCAACCCATCTCATTCCTCGAAGCGCCTCGTCCCTTCTTCCCCAATTCGACAGACTCGCCGCCCCTTCCCCAAAAAAAATTGCCGAACCCCTTCGCCCAAATTCACCGGATTTTCTCGTTGCCGGCACTCTCCGCCTAAAATTTTCCGTCGATCCACTTCCTCTCCACTCAATCTTCCTCCAATGGAACCCACTTACCTTAGCTTCGTCCCGACGGCCTTCCCGGCTTGGTTTCGCTCTCCGGCAGCCACCCAAAAATTTCAACTCTTGGAGCACCTACCGTTCACTCCAGAGCGCCACATCGACTTCTCCGAACATGGCGTCTCCCGGATCTTCGACCCGCTCCATGTTGCCGGCCTTGTCACCCTCTGGTCAACCTCCAACCGAACACCATACTTTTCGTCCCTTGTTCGCGAGTTCTACGCAAATCTAGACTCCTCGAAGAAGGATGGTTTGATTTCGATCACCACCGTCGTTCACGGTTATCATTTCCGTCTCACAGGTTCTATGCTTTTCCTAATCCTTAATCTTCCTTCCACTCATGTCCATCCTCTGCCAAAAGTATTCTCTGACCCTGAAATTAAATAACGACTATCCCCTGATTTTCATCCAAAACGATCGGCCGCTGATCTTCTTCCCCCTGCTCGTTTAATGGTTAAAATTATCTTGTTTAATCTTGCTCAATCTTGCTCCTAAAACTGGTTCCTTGATCTATGTTAGCACTAAGACTGCAAGATGTTTGTATTCTTTGATGGGTCATCTTCCAATAGACTGGGGCTCTGTACTTCTTGAATCCCTAGCAAAACCAGTGAAATCCCACATTTTCCTACCTTCACTGATCACTCGGATCCTAGAGGCTTTTCAGATACTCTTTGCTGACTCCTTTCAAGTATTCAATCCTATTAATTTTAATTCCGACACTCTCAGCCATATGCAACTTGTCATCTCCGATACTTCCGCTAATAATGATGATGGTGATGATTCCTCCCATGAACCCACTCTCACCACGCCTATACCCACTCCTGGTTCTTCCACTCCCTGCACCAGAACTCTGGGCTCTTCCTCTCACGTCCGCGTCCGCATCCCTACCCGCAAGCATGTCACTCGCGAAGGTCCTTTCCCTCATACTTCCAATCCTCCGTCGGCCACTCGTGATATCGATTTGGTTGCTGCATTGCGTGCTCTTCGGCACTCTGTTACTACTGGCTTTACTGAGATTTGCCAAGAGATGCATGATGGTTTCCAGGGTATTCAGTCTCATCTTAGTGCATGCGATATTAGTATGCAAGAGCACAATCGGATGATGGATGCTCTTTAGATTGCCGTCGCCCTGCTTTTGACTCATTTTGAGTCCCTTCACTTCCATGTCCGTCGCGCCTCACCCTTCACTGACGCGTCTCCTTCTCAGCCCGGGCCGACCAATACCCCATAAATGGTTCCTGCCGTTGGTTACTTTGGACTTGGATCCTTTTCTGTCTCTTTTTAGACTCTAGTTACTGTTTCTTTTGGTTGGTTATTGATAGTTTTTAGTTGATGTTTTGTTGGCAATGGTCCTTTGCTTTTGATGTTTTGTTCTCTTTTCGTTGTTTTGTGGTGTTAATTTGGATATGTAACCTTTGTGTTGTACTTGGATATTTTGTCCTTAGTTTGATTGTCCTCTGTTAGGGTTATGCTTTGTAGACTTTGCCTTGGATATCTAGTGTGTCTTCACGTTGGTTCTGTATGTTCCTATATGACTCAGGTGTATAGTTTGTTGCTATATACACTATGTTCTATCTTTTGGTATTTAAATCAAAAATAATTCTGTAATTTTACGTTGGTTGTTCATTGCTTCCTGCATGATATGAAGGAACGCCTCAAATACTCATTTTTAAGCAATGATTTCATAAAACCTCTGGATTTGCAAAAGATTTCATTGGCCACTATAAACGCATGTTTTATTCAATACATGACCAGAGGATATTTCCATGATATAACAGCAGCATAGAAATTTGGTTGCAATGACCAACAGATATTACATCCATTAGCATGTCTAGGATTATTCTTCTTAAATCAACCACATATTTTTTTCCTAACACAAGTTTTAATCTGTTAGTATGACGGGCACATACACAACTCAACTCGTTTCAGATCGGCATTCCGCACTCATAGAAACAGACGTGCTTAATGTGTCGTAATTCTTATTTTTGCCGAACTGATATGTCATTGCTGTTTTTTTATTTTTTTGCACTATTTCAATGAAGTCAGTGGTTGTGTCTTTACTGACCTTTAGACATAAGTCGCATTCCTTGCTGATACAAGCAATAAATTAGCTCTTGCTTGCTTTGCCACGTACCATTGCATTATTATAATGACCTGTCCATTTTTTGGCCTATACACTCCTTATTTAATTATATTTGGCCGACATATCATGGCATTTCCATTTTTCGGCCTATACACTCCTTATGGTGGCCAACATTTGTTCATTTCTAGCTTCCTTTTGATTGACTCACTTTTACTCGCCTCTTTTTTAGGATTCCAAAGGGGGAGAATATATTCCATCTACTCAGGGAGAGTATACACACAAGTTCCACATATTCAGGGGGAGTATATCATATATGTCCAAATCTAAAGATACATGTTTGTCATCATCAAAAAGGGGGAGAATGTTGGAATTTCAGAATTCCATATTTCTATTCCAATATAGTTTTGGTATGACAAACACATTCAGTGCTACTAACTCTATCTATGCAGATACAAATACATGCTGAGTTCCACACATTCAGATATCTTCATGCGATATCTTCATGCATATTCAAACGGATATATCATAGTTCATGAAGTTGGAAAGGCAAAGGCACCTTACCTCCACGACTTAGATATATAATCACTTGATAAGGATCCCCTGCAAAGAAGCTTCTCAGATTCATATGCAGATGCAGTCTTATCTACGGCTTTTATGTAATCTATGTAAAATTTACTTTTTAGAGTTACAAAGCCTTGTGATACTATATCTTAGTCTCATAGGTTCCATTATTCAGATTTCTACACGTCCCAATTTCCAAAATTCGTACACAGAAAATTGGCAGACCAATTCCCAAATTGATCGACCAATTTTTAATCTTCGAATTTGACTATGAGATTTCTTGAGCAAACTCCCTTGACCATGTAGATTCTGAAACTACCCTCCAACGGTTAAAATTCCTTCTCTAAATTTTGGTCGACCAATTTGTGGTTTTGGTCGACCAATCTCAAAACTAGCCGTTTGATGCCCAAACTTCCCAGAGCGGTTTATGACCGTTTACCAACGTCATTGGAACCCCTCAACCATTCTTAAACACTATATATAGAGGGGTAGACCCTTTCTTTTGATTCACACACCATCCTCTTCTTTACTTCTATTTTTTGTTGAAATCAAGCCTCTGATTTTCTTAAGCATTCAGCCTTTAGTTGTTCTTTTCTTATTTGCAAGAAGATATCATTAGATTTCTATCTTCGTTTAAGAAAGGAAGAGCTTGGATTTCAACACTTTTTGGGAAAGTTGTTCTTTTCTTATTTGTAAGAAGAAATCATTAGATTTCTCTCTGCTTTTAAGAATTGAAGAACTTCAATTGTGTTTCACCATTATATATATTGAAACATTGAAGTTTCTCTTTTAAACACCAATCCTTTGAGTTCATATTACATACTCATTACAAGGCTATAAGGTGTTTATTTTCTTTTATGTCATTACAAAGTTATTTGGATATCTTGAAGAGAGATTGTACAAAGTTTGGAACACTGGAGGTGTTGCCATTTTTGTAAAGTTGGTGCTTGCGGGGTAAGTGATTATAGTGGATTGAAAATCTCTACTGGAAGTAGAGGACTGGACTAGGATCAAGAGGATCCGAACCAGGATACATCTCTGTGTTTGCGATTGATTTATTTTCAATACTTGTCATTTCATTTCTGTGCCATTTTTGCAAATATCAGTAACGTTTTATTTGCAACAGTTTTTTATTATATACACTATTCACCTCCCTCTAGTTTATTGATCCATACATGTTAAAATTACATAAGGGATTAAAGAAAGGAGAATAAGAGGCGTGTAGGACGATGAATGACTTACAGATCAAAGAGCAAGAGCGAGAGACCAATGTTTTAGAAGAGCAATTACTTTTTAGATCAGTGCCGCTTAGAGCCTTTAACGCAGAAGAAAGATCGAGATAGGAGAGGATGGCTGTATGGATAAATAACAGCTGTAGGGGAAGCCCGATCTTGGATCAAAAATGTATGGCGACATCGGCCACGTGTGAGAATTTGGAGGCTGTTCATTGTGATTACTGATGAGAAGCAATGGAGGCATGGATCAATATTTGTAGAGAAAATGGGTTGGTTCTTATTGGACAGAGGGTAGAGTTGCGGATCGATGAGCTGGATGATGCACCGAAGTTGGGTAAGCATGATACAATCTATTGGACAAAGGGTAGTTTTTGCCTGGATTCTTTCACATTATATTAAATTAATTATATAGCCTCCCACTACTCATTAAATGTGATTTCTTTTCTCTCTATACTCCCGATGTGCGTTTATCTGCACCCTATGCTGTGGGCCCCATGTTTAACCAATGAAAGCTAATGCTAGTGCCCCATGCCAAGTGTTAGAGAGCAACGTGGTGGGCCCCATGATTTTATACGGAATAGACAATGTGAGAAAGGAAAGTTGACAGCGTGAAAGAGGTGGAAATTGAATACACATGCTGTGGGCCTAACGATTTTTTGCCCAGAGTTGACAGCAAGCAATATTCTTTGCATTCAAATTGAATACACATCACAATGGCTGCATTTACATCCCACATGATTCTCTGCGTTCAAAATCAAAGTCCACCCTCTACGGCTTTTTTAAAGTCTCTTTCAAATTCAAAAGCAAAAGCAAAATAACTTTTCCCCCTCCAAAAAAAGTATCATTCTTCAAAAAATTTCACATTCTATAATCTCAACTGTTGATTTCCCTAGATTAAATCTAAACCATCTTTCTATCAACCTGTTTGCCCTAGTCAACTTGTCCTAGTCAGCCCTAGAATTCAAAAAAGTTGTCAAATGTATAATAGATACTGTGGATTTATTTTTTATGAACTCTGATTTTTTAGATTAGAGTTCAACTCCTTGATTAGAGTGTTATTGTAAATATGTTTTTCATAGGAGAATCATAGTTTCACAACCATATTCTCGAAATAGTTGAGCTAAAAATGAATGAATCAAAAATCTAATAATTATTTGACTCTTGCGTGAATTGATTGATAATTCTATTGCTTCATGGATGTTTAATAATTCAAAATAGATAGGATAACCACACGACAACCAAAGTAGTGACAATTAGAATTCCTGAAACCGAGCCATGTCTAGATTCTATGCTTTTTCCTTTTCTTTTGTCTATAGCCAAATAAATGATCTTTGATCATATTGTGCATTCCATCGCGTTTACGTGAGTTTGCAAAAATCCCAATCATACAAAAACCAAACAGATATCCTAAATAAAAGGCCCTAGGGGTTCTTTGTAACCCAATGCCCTAAGACCGTCTGGTATGGGATGCATATGCCGCCTCTTGTATACATTGAGTTATCTCGTGTATATAAAGAAAGAAAAATATGTATATAAGAAAATTGTATAGCCAAAAACAATTGTAGAAAGAAAAATCCCACATCCTTACCCCACTTTCTATATAGAAAAGGGACATGGCAAAGTTGATGGGTTCTAGGAGTTATGAAACGGGCGTAGTTTGGTGATGCCTTACCTTAATTTAATTCACTAACTCATTCCGTGAAGCTTAACAAAATGTCATGCATGCTTGAAAATGTTTGACCATGACATATTTTCACTGCTTAGAGAATGAGTTGTGAACATTAGATCCATTTCTGTGGACTTAGAATATTTCTTGATGAACTATGATAGGGTGTAGTTCTATTCTCGTTTCATTGATTATCAAGTTCATTGCATTTATTGAAATCCACAATATGTTCATTGCATGAAATTTTGTTCAATCGTTCTTGTGTGTGATCACGCATTCTTGTACCCTTGGGTTCATATAATTGTTGTGTTTTAAGAATGAGCCCCTTGTCTCCACCACACGCCATCGCCTCACGTCTACATTGTATTCCTCTTCCGGGTTCGCTTCTTACTAGTCTTCCTCGAGGACGAGTAAGAGGTAAGCTTGGGGGATTTTGAAGTGTCATAATATTCCACATTTTATCTACATGTTCACACGTCAAAATGATTGCTTAAATCCTTATTTATTATGCTTTTACGCAAATAACTAGAACTATTTGACTTCAAGAGCGTTTGGTTGCATTTCAGGGAATAATGAGCAATTCGGAGCATATTAGAGAGGAGGTTACGAACACCGATGCTGGAGCACCGGCGGCACCGCATTTGACGACTCAAAGCCACTGGGAAGGAGCAAGAAGAAGAAGCAAAAGAAGAAGAGAAGAGAGGAGAGAGGACAAGAGAGAACCTTGGCCATGAGTTCCAGGTCGCTCGGTCGATCGCTTCTTGCGCTCGGCCGAGCTATGACACCAAGGTAAGAAGCCAAGGTGCAAGGGGCAGCTCGACCGAGCGATCCGACTCGCTCGACCGAGCGACCCCTAATACTCGCCCGAGCCAGTTGTTAAAGAGCCCAAGAATTTGCCCTGCAACTCTCTGGAATTTTGGATTTAATTGCGCTCGGCCGAGCGAGATGCCACTCGAGCATGTTTGCCCGAGCGACATGGATTCCTCGAAGGGAGTTCTTGGTCAAGCGGCTACCCCGCTCAACCGAGCGGCCCCTTCTCCAAGCACTGACGCCAAGCGCCAAAGGGAGCGCTCGACCGAGCGCTAGGGCACGCTATGTCGGGAAACTGCTTTTAGGGCATTTTTAAGGGTTTTTGGGGGGCCCGTTTTTAGCCCCTTTCTGTTATTTTCTGTCTTTGGGAATGATTTTCAGAGGTTAGGCTATGCCCTAGGTCCCCTCTTGGATGTTTATGTACCGGATCTTCATTATACTTCTTCCTTGTTAAATCTCTTTTGTTGTCTTTCTTATTTGTTTTGCTGTTTGAATCCATTATTGCTTTCATTTTACTTGCTTGTGATGTTGATTCTTGTTGTCCCCATCTCTTGTGTAATGATTGAGTAGATTTATTGCTAGGATTAGGGATGAACCCTAGGATTCTAGGGTTAGGGTGATGGGTTAACCTTAGTTGGATGAACATAGGGTTGCTCTACGGTAGTTTGGATAAGGGATATTAGGGGATTAGCCTCAGGATCAGAGTATCGCAAAGGCGACTCCATATCCTAGGGAGAATCCCCACGAATCCGATTTCGTCTTAGTGGCCGTTTCTAGGGCTCGTGATTACGAGAGTAACTCGAGAGCAGGGGCGACCACCAATCCTCGATCTGCTAGTCGGTGACTACAAGAGTAGCCCGATTGCTAGAACAAACCATAGCGTGGTATCCAAGTCCGTAAATCACGAGAGTGGATACAGATCTGTGATACGGGAACCACGTGTCAAGCGTAATGCATGCGTCCCCGTACGAAGCCGACTGCGAGCGCACGGCTTCACATAGGGATGTGTTAGACGAGCAGGAACAACGAAAGTTAAGTACTCATTCTCATCCACGGATGTGACACTCCTACCCTCATCCATCGTCCAACGAAAGGATCCTTAACCTGTTATCTAAGCCCGGAAGCCTTAGCTGGGATTACCGATGCCCTAGCGATCTTTCTCTTGATCGTTTTCTTTGTTATTTTTGTTTTCTTTTTGTGTGGAGTCTTTGGTCGTGCCTTGCTGATCGTGACACCCTCGCATTCCACTTCCATCTCCATTATGCCCGCCTTCGTAATCCACATCCACCAATAAAACTCGAAGCCTAATCAACCTAGGAATCGATAGGTAGTATAAGCAACACCTCCTTATGGATTCGACCCCAAACTCATCAGGAATATATTGCTCTGACACCCTTGCACTTGTAGGTGAGTGTGTGCATACCTTTTTGGGGGTGCGCATCCTCGCAGAACAACAGTATGATACGAGTGAATGAAATGATTTCAAGTATTTGAATCTAGGATTTTTGAATCCAAATTCACCATATCTTACTCCCCATGAATCTAAGCTTATTTCAAAATTAGATTCAAGTTTAGCTTCTAATTAGAACAAAATTATGATTTGTTTACTTCTCTCCCTCTACGGCATTATCCAAAAAGTGCTAAAGAAACAATAATAACAAGTGCTAAATAAAAGTAAAACAATCATGGGAGTATAAAGAAATGCATATGCATTTTAGGTGATACCAAATAAAAATATGAAAACCATGAAGGTGTATCACACAAATACATATCAAAAACTTCAAAACTTGGTTAACTAGAGGAATATGAGTCGAATAGCAACATTCATCATGCAATTCATCTCAACATTCAATGAATAGAATTAATAACACAAGGAAGAGACAAAATTGCACAAGACACTAATAATGTGCCAAAAGGGAAATGTCATCATATATATATATATATATATATATATATATATATATATATAATATGGAGTACATAAAAGACATATAACAACTTCACATACATCAAAATGACAAAATAAAGTATCACCATCAACCAACCATACATACATCCAGAATATCCATACATACATCAAACATAAAGACTCTCTAATCCTAACAAAAAGAAACTAGGTCCTAGGGTAAGCAGTCTCTGATCATCATCAATCGTCAACTTGGACAACATTCGCAGGAGCTCTCATCTCAACATGAAGGCCCTGGGTCTCTGACTCTGTCGGCGAAGCAACAACAGCAGCAGGGATGTCAACATGTGTGGCCTCAGCAGGAGCAGCCTCAGCAGGCTTAGCAATAGTAGCAGAAGGCTCTGGAGTCTGAGTGACGTCAGCTGGAGGATGCTGGGTAACGCCTGCTGGAGGAGCCTAAGAATCACCAGAAACAACATCAGATGATGATGGAATATCCTCAGCCGGACGAAGCAATCACCGGAAGGATGCATGTACAGATAAGCCCCGATGCTCAAATGAGGTACTGAGCATATCAAGCAGCAAGGTCATCTTCAAATCAAGAATAGTCATCTTCTTATCCAACTGGATGAAGAAGGGATCAGAGCCAATCGAAGGAGGAGCTGATGATGATGATGGAATCGAAGTACCAATATGAGGAGTAATGGTGCTGGCTAGAGGCACAAATGATGAAGATGGGCCAGAAGAATACTGTCTCTTCTTGGCTGCAGTCTGCAGAGCTAAAGAGGACTTCAGCTTTGCAGCTGCATCAAGAAGGGGGCCAAGAGGTACAAGCTCATAAGCAGATAGATCAATTTCAAAATGATGAAAAACATTGGTAAGGATGCAACCGTATGGGATATGAGATATGGAGGAGGTGATCTCGATGTGATCCATCCTATCTAGTATAACCTCAGCCCAGTTCACGTCCATCCCCGAAAAAAATAGCGTACATGCACTTGAGGATGTCATGTGAAGGCTGGTCAGAGGATCCATACTTGGGTAGGATGTTGGACTTGACCACATGATTGACATCCCAACCACGATATAAAAGACTTCACCCAGAGTGAGGATAGGAAGGATGACACGAAACATGTCCTCGAGGACATCCTGATCAAGCTCAGTAGCAGAGGATATGGGGATATCAGCAGGTAGTGATCCTGAGGATGGGATGCTAAGAATGATCCCTAGAAGCTTGGGGTCAACCTTGATCGACGTCCCCTGAATGATAGTGTCTCGAATCCCGGTCTCATTATACTTACCGCGAATGCGGTTAGCATAGAAAAGTTTGACAAGCATGTGATAAGGCCTGGGAGACTCTTCTTGGGAATATCGAAAGAGATCGACCAACTTGGTCATAGTCAGGAGCTGGAAGAGGTTCTCGGCCTGAAATGCTAGATATGAAATGAATAGCTCCTTGAGGAGCTTGACGTTAATCAAAGCATTATACTTCTCGAGACATATATCGTCACGGAAAGTAGGCACAAAAGAAGAAGGAGTCTTAGGAGGAGGATTGAGTTGAGGTTCTACTTCAGGATTGGCAGGCTCGGCTTGGGGTTCATCATGGGGGATTTCAGCTTGAACTAGGGGTTCGACATGGACGAGTGCTAGGGGCTGAACCTGGGTTTTTCTATGCTTATGAATCAGGGGCTCGGGCTCAGATTCACTAACCCACAATTCCTCGGAATCAGAGGGAGTAGTGAACTTAGGAGGAGGAGATGGAGACTGAGCTCGTTTCATGCGAGCTTTGGTTGGAGCCACCTTAGGAACCCTAACCCTAGGTTCCCTAGGTTTCTTTAGAGAGAGAGAGAGAGAGAGAGAGAGAGAGACTTCCCCTTATAAGATGTAGATTTGGATTTGGGTGCCATCGAATTGAAATCGAAAATCAAATTGACGAAATCGACAACAAATTGATACTAGGGCACGAATCAAAAGAGTGAGTCAAAAAATATACCAAACTGACGGAGGAGGAGGAGAGACCAATGCAAAGGAGGGGCTTGGAGGAGAGATCGACAGTAGTAGGAGCTGATCGTCGAAGAGGAGATGAGTGCAGTTGAGAGGAAGGAGGAAGAAAGATCAGGCTATTTGAATCGCATGAGAGAGAAAGATGGGCTCAATCGACGGTTATAGAAGATAGTGGAAGTGATCTGGGCCGTTGGATAAAAATGAATGGCTCGGATCGAAGGCTACGAACCACCAAACTCGACGGACAGGTGACTGATGCACATTGTGTAGCTGCTTGTCAAGCCCTACAAATGGCACAGAAAGAGGACATGTGTATGTATAAGAAAACACAGTCACCTGGATTTGGCCAGGCACCTACGAAATGACCTATAGGAGCCTGCTGCAAAGTAAAACTTTCAAGAAATTTTAAGCCAGTTCTCGGGAAAAAGAGTGACAAAAGGGCAGGCACCTGGTGACAAAAATGCAGTCCCCTGGGAGATGACCAGGCGCCTATAAAATGAGCATCAGTCGCCTATCATGAATATGAGTTATGAAGACCAAAAACTGGAGATTGGGCAGTCGACTATAGAAGAAGACACAGACGATTGTTTTGGTTCTGAAATCCACAATTGAGTTAAAATCAAGAATTTGAGACTTCTCACCCTTAGACCTATACTGTAATTACTTTAATAACATTAAATAACCATCATAAAAGATATCAAGAGAATCATAAAATTCATCAAAATCTCCAATAAATCTCGTAAAAAACTAATGTAAAAAATAGACATATTTAAAATAAGCTATGGAAATGATCAAATGAGCTCAAAATAAGTTATAACATATGAAAATGAGCTTCTAGATTTCAGATTCACCCATAATCTCTAATTCTCCACGCAACCTGACAAATGAATCTTCTTTTAGAGGTTTTGTGAAGATGTCAGCGATTTGTTTTTGGGTTTCAATGTACTCTATGATGATTCCTTCTTAGCTACATGATCATTAATGAAATGGTGTCTCACATCTATGTGTTTGGTATGTGAGTGGTGTACCGGATTTTTGGAGAGACAAATTGCACTTTGCTTATCAACCATGATAGGACAAGTATCATAATTGACACCATAGTCTTTGAGAGTGTGTCTCATCCAAAGAACTTGTGCACATTCAAGACCCACAACAATATATTCCGTTTTAGTCGTGGAAAATGATACAAAATTTTACTTCTTGGAAAACCAAAAGAAAAGGGAATTTCCTAGAAAATGGCAAGTGCCACTAGTACTCTTCCTATCGGATTTGCATCCAGCAAAATCGGCATCACTATATGAGACTAGCTCATATGTGCTAGATTTAGGCTAAAGTAACTGATAATCTAGTGTTTGATTAAGGTAACGAATAATTCGTTTAATCGCAATCAAGTGTGATTCCTTAGGTCCAGCTTGATATCTAGCATAAATACAAACTGAAAACATGATATCTGGCCTACTTGCGGTTAAATAAAGTAGACTACCTATCATACGTCGATATAGATGAATATCTATATCTTTTCCTCTTTTGTCTTTGTGAAGATGTGTGGTCGTACTCATGGGAGTCCTTTTGCTTGAAGAAAATTCCATTCCGAATCGCTTGATAAGCTCCCCAGTGTACTTTGTTTGGTGTATGAAAATCCGATCATTCATTTACCGAATTTGAAGACCTAGAAAATAGTTGAGCTCACCCATGTGGCTCATCTCAAATTCTTCCTTCATATATTTAGAAAATTCTTGGCAAAGATCATAGTTAGTAGATCCAAATATGATATCATCTACATAAACTTGAATAAGGAGGATGTCATTTTTATAATATTTAGTGAACAAAGTAGAATCAACTTTACCTATTTTAAAGCTAAATCCAAAAGAAAAGTTTTTAGTTGATCATACCAAGCTATAGGAGCTTATCTCAACCCATATAACGCTTTCTTTAGTTTGAAAACGTGGTTTGGAAATTTTTCATGAATATAACGGGGTGGTTGTGAAACATAGACTTCTTCACTAACAAAACCATTTAAACGCACTTTTTACATCCATTTGGTAAAGTTTAAAATTTTTATGGGATGCAAAAGGTAAAAGCAACCTAATAGCTTCTAATCAAGCTACTGGGGCAAAGGATTCTTCGAAATCAATATATTCCTCTTGCTGGTAGACTTGAGCTACTAACCTTGTTTTTTTTCCTTGTAATGACCTCGTTTTCGTCCGTCTTGTTCTTGAATATTCATTTGGTCCCAATGACTTGGTGACCACTTGGAAGAGGGACGAGCTCCCAAACTTCATTCCTTTCGAATTGTATGAGTTCCGTTTCCATTGATACGATCCATGGGCTATTTTCACACGCTTCTTGGATGTTCTTTGGCTTAATGGTAGAGACAAAGGCACAATGAGAGAACTCATCAATCCTTGAACTTCTTCGGACACCCACTCCAATATATCCAATTATTTGGTCATGTGGTTGGTCACGAATGGTTGGATAAGCTTTGGAAATACTTGGATCACTTGGAACAATCTCAACATTTTCATTAGTATTGTTAGTCTCAATAATGTATCATTAATTTTAACATTACTAATGTAATCACATAAAAATTCTACACTATCATGATCAACATGAGGAACATCAAAATCTTCATGAAATGAAACATGAAGTGATTCCTCAATCGTTGAAGAGGTTTTATTGTATATCCGGTTGGCTTTGCTACATGTGGAATATCCAACAAAAATTTCTTCATCGGATCTTGGCTCAAATTTGTTTAAATTACCAAACGTGTTCTTTATAGAACATTTTGAATCAAAAACTCGAAAATATTTAATTTGAGGCTTTTTATCATAAAATAATTCAAATCAAGTTTTGTTCGTTCGGAGCCTCACTGGGATCCTATTGAGCACATAACATAACGTGTACACCGCCTCTGCCCAAAATTGAAGTCCAAGATGACTATCATGGATCATGGTACGTGCACATTCAATAAGAGTTATATTCGTTCTCTCAACAACACCATTTTGTGGTGGTGCACGAGAGAAGGAAAAATTGTGAGTTATCACATTGTCATCACAAAACTTAGAGAAGAGTTCATTCTCAAATTTCCCTCCATGATCACTACGAATAGTGGTAATGGTGGTTCCTAAGAGATTTTGAATTTTCTTGGCAAATTTGGTTAACTCAACAAAAGCTTCATTTTTATTAGTTAAAAATGATACCCATGTAAATCTAGAAAAGTCATCTACAATGACTAATCCATTATGAGCATTGCCTAACGATGCAACTTTAGTAGGCCCAAATAAATCTAAATGAAGTAATTCTAGGTGCCTCTTATAAGTTATGACATCTTTAAGTTTAAATGCAGATTTACGAAGTTTACCTCATTGACATAAATCACAAAAGCTTTTCTTATTGAAAGATATTTTCGGAAAACCTTTCACTAAATCATGCTTAACTAATTTATAAAGATGCTTAAAATGAACATACTCAAAACATCGATGCCATAATAATTGTTCATTAGAATGAGCAACTAGGCAATGTTCTATAGATTGAGGCATATTTAAAATATAAATATTTTTATGTCTAATACCGGAAAAATAAAACATGTGAATCATTATCAACTATAGTACACAAACCTTTGTAACCTTTGTCACTAAGTCGACTTATTGAGATGAGGTTATGAAATAAACCTTCTACTAATAAACATTACAAATTAAAGGTTTGGATGGGTCACCGACTTTGCCTACTCCAATGATGGTTCCCTTTTGATCTCCTCCAAAGGTGATCGTTGCACCGTCCTTGATGCGGATCACTTCAGAGAGAAAAAAGAGATCTCCCGTCATGTGTTTGGAGCATCCGCTATCGAGTATCCACCCTTTCCTTTTAGAGCTAATTTTGCTTTTCGTGCTCTTTGATGCGTCCGGAATGTAACCCCGAACGATGTCGTTTACCGCAAGTGCATAGTATAGTGGCAAGCGGGTATCGAACACGGGGAAACGGTGCTATACTACCTATCTACTCCTAGGTTGAGTTAGACTTGCAGGTTTATTGATGGATGTGGAGTATGGAGAGTTATGATGGTGGTGGATGAGAAGGTTGTGTCACTCAACGTCGCATAAAAATCGCTAGGGCGTTAGGGATCGCCGCTAAGATCGTTGGGGGTTGATATTGGATAGGTTCCTCACTTTGCATTAGGGCTAGGGAAATAATCCCCCAATTTGTACCACTCTCTTGGGTTAGAATTGCGGGGTATTTCGGTGGCTCTCGTTGACGCAATGGCAGTAGCCGTCAACGTAGCGGTATAGTTTGTCGATGGATCCCCTCAAGGCGCAAGCCGGGCATGGTCACGTGCCTTGATTGGATCCACCGATTTCCTTATTCGAATCCCTAGATACCCCTTAAGCACATCAATTCCACAGACCGTGGGCATGATCTCAGTACGGGTTATCTACGGATTCGGTAGGATCTACCGAAATACAAACCTAAATCCCCAATTCAACGTAGGGATCCAGATCTACATTTCCTCCCTAAAATCATAGGGTTCAACCATCAACCCTAGAAAGATCTACTCATACATGGTGATAATAACAGATAAAAACACCATTTTTATAGATGAGAACATCATAGCAATTGGTAAAATAAAGATCAGAAACTTACAGAGCGAATACCAGATCTCAAGAGAAACTCAGATTCCAAGAACGCAAGAAAATACCCAAAGAGATTTAAAAGAATTTGATCAAAAACGACTTCAGAAATTTTAATCTAAATCTAACAATTATTCTCTAAAAAAGTCTCCCTAAAATTCTCTCCAAAAATGTACAGAATTCCCTCCTCCGACGGCTCAGAAGAAATCCCCCCAAAAACCCTCTCCTCGTTCCAAAAATCCGGGCGTAGATCAAATAATGGGCCCACAACGACTCGGCCCGAGCACAAAGCTGCTCGGTCGAGTCGTTCGACAGCTCGGGCCGAGTAGTAGGTTGCTCGGTCCGAGTTTTACAGAGAATCAAACAACCCAAAATACGACGCTCTGCCAACCGGGGCATGACTCGGGCCGAGTAGGAGTTGCTCGGGCCGAGTAGGAGGTTGCTCGGTCGAGTCAGACAGCAAAGACAACATTCTGACTGTGTAGTGCACGACTCGGGCCGAGTAGAGTGCTACTCGGCTGAGTAGGCTGCTGAGAACAATTTCAGCACTGTACCATCAACTTGCAGAAATTGCCCAGGGCTCATCCGACCTCCGATTGGTATGTTCTTAGTGGCGTTGGAACCGTATTGAAGTCTACTAACTGGAAAAAATATCAGAGAAATAGTGAAAAATCTCAGGTGATAGTAAATTTAGAAATAGTGCACGGCTGTCTCGTTTTCAGCACTTCGGGTCGCTCGATTCCTTCGCCGCATCATAGTTCGATCGAGCGACCTTCTCTCTTGCCTCTTACTTACTCCAGTATTCTTCTTTGACACCTCAAATATGTCATCATGAGTCTCATTGGTGCTCTCATATCGCCGACCGTCTTATTGGCTCCAAATTGCTCCAATATTACCCAAATCCTTGAAATGGACATAAACGCTCCGAAAGTCATATTGTGTCAAATAATAGCGTAAAAGCGTATGAAATATGTAAATGAGCAATTATTTTGACGTGTAATCTCATCGATAAAATGTGGAATATAATGAGACATCAAAATCCCCCAAGCTTATCTCTTACTCGTCCTCGAGGAAGACTAGTAAGAAGCTAACACGAGAGATGGATACAATGGAGATGTGAGGCGGTGATGTGTAAATGGAGGCAAGGGGTTCAATCTTAAATTCAGAAAATATAAGAACCCAAGATGAAAGATCTCGTGAACACATGCCAATATGAAATTAAAACACATATACACCCCAAATAATTAAATCTCGCTCAAATTAAAATAACGTGGATTTCAATAAATGTCATGAACGTGATAAGTGATAAAATGAGAGTAGAGTTATATCATATCATAGTTTATCATGCAATATACTAATTTCACAAAAATTTATCCAATGTCCACAACTCATTCTCTAAGCAGTATAATATGTCATGATCAAACTTTTTCAAGCATGCACGATATTTTGTTATACTTCATGGAATGAATTTAGCAAATCCAATCAAGGTAAGGCATCACCACACTACGACCATTTCAAGACTCCTAGAACCCATCAACTTTGCCATGTCTTAATTCTATAAAGAAATGGAGATAAGAATATGGGATTTTGTAGTTTTATATTGTTTTTGGCTATATGAATATTTCATACGCATTTTTTCTTTCTTTGTATACACGAGATAACTCAATATATATAAAAGGCGGCCTATGCATCCCAGACCAGACGATCTTAGGGCATCGGGTTACGAAGAACCCATAGGGCCTTTTATTCAAGATATTTGTTTGATTTTTGTATTTTTGGGATTTTTGCAAACTCACGTAAACGCGATGGAATGCAAAATGTGATCAAAAGATCATTTATTGGCTATTCACAAAAGAAAAAGAAAAAGCATAGAATTTAGACATGGCTCGGTTTCAGGAATCCTAATCATCACTACTTTGGTTATCGTGGGGTTATCCTATCTCTTTTGAATCACTAAACATTCATGAAGCAATAGAATTATCAAGCAAATCACGCAAGTGTCAAATAATTTTCAGAGTTGATTCATTCATTTTTAACTTAACTGTTTCGAGAATATGGTTATGAAACTATGGATTCAACTATGAAAAAGCATATTAACAAAGATACACTAATCAAGGAATTAAACTCTAATATAACAGATATCAACGTTCATTAAAAAAATAAATCCACGATATTTCATAAAAATAAAGCATATGAGACATAACTATAAGAGTGAACATGGTTCATATGGAAAATACGAGGTGTGTTTCACGATAAAGCAAAGTGCGTGCACTATGTACTCCCCCAAGCTTAAACATCAAATTATCCTCAATGTGTGTATGATATAAATAGAGGACAACGACAAGATAGGGGGCACCACTTAACAAAATGGTCTCCCTCCGCCAAGCTTAAACATCACATCAAAATTGGGGAGAGAGGCGAAATAAACGCCAAAAATAATGGTGGCCAAGCATGATAAGTAGAAGGTTGGGTGCAAAAGATAAATGGGCCGTCATGTGGGGTGAATTTATTAAACTAAGAAAGCATATAAAATCCTATACGGTCCTCTCGCTGACGAGAGGATTCGTGATTATTTAAAGCATAAAATTCTACACTACTGGATTGGTACCACCTGTAGCAAAAGGCGGATCCAGAATTTTTGCCGGTGCAGGCAGCTGCTCTATCTGCACTTTCTGTGGTTCCGCAGGGTGCATATCTCCACGGGCTCCATCAGATTCCAGCAATGCGGCTCCCAGATCTCTCCAAGGACTCCACCTGTGCCCTGCAAGAGACAAGCCGCATCAATCTAATGTAGAATATTTTCCCCTAAAATAAAATTTTTCCAAAGAAGATCGTCAAAAGAAATATGTAAAGGAAAAATAGGTAGACGATACTTCCCTAAAAATACATCTTCGCTCTCATGTACCACGCAGGCAGTTCCTTGTCGTTTATCTCAGGCTTTTCAGGCAGCTCTGGCATATGAGTATGGGTCTCATCAGGCAACTCCTCCTCATTCTCATATTCTTCAAGCACGGTCACGTCTAAGCATACCTCAAGTCTAAAATTGTAAGTGTCCTGCAACAGGTACGACGTGTCAAAAAGATCTGAACTAGAATGAATTTCAAATGTGGTGCATGATTCAGAAATGGAGTGGGTAAAAAGGTGTCCCTGAGTGGGAGCAATAAGCTCTGGTGGGTGGTCCTCGGCGTCGGTGGAAGGATGAGGTGGCTCTATGTGCTCAGGCATCTCCTCCACATGCTCAAGAGATGAGAGATACTCGTTGATTCGCCCTTATCCTTCTGCCATCGATCATGTGACTCATTCAGCATAGCGCTAACAGCCGTGCTCTCCTCTACCTGTGCCATAAATGCATTGAGTGTCAAATTAAGAGGATGGTCAGGACTCAAGAGACAGACGCGGCTCTCGTAGGGCATGTGTCCCTCCTTGTCACAAGACTCATAGTAGGCATAGCTCTCTGAATATTGATCATATCCTTCCATCTGATAGTATGGGTCATGTGAATAATATTCGCACTCTTCCATTGAAGCCTCATATTATGTCGAGTAATCATTGCCTGAATAATTCCACGATTGATCCATTGTACCTGAATAATCAAAAATAACGACATGGAAAAGACATCAGTGGTACAAGAGAAAGAGATAATAATAAAGCAGGTTGCAGGGAAAATATATCTCTCTTTTATTTATTTATTTGAAAGTTTTTTTGTTTTTTTTTAAATTTAAAATTTTTTTGTTTTTGTTTTAGGTTTTTTACGCAATCTAATCAACCAAATTGTGGTAAATAGATAGTATGGCGGAACGCCTTCCCGGCAACTGCGCCATATACTTGGTGCGCCCGGAATGTAACCCCGAACGATGTCGTTTACCGCAAATGTACGGTATAGTGACAAGCGGGTATTGAACACGGGGAAGCGGTGCTATACTACCTATCTACTCCTAGGTTGAGTTAGACTTGCAGGTTTATTGATGGATGTGGAGTATGGAGAGTTATGATGGTGGTGGATGCGAAGGTTGTGTCACTCAACGTCGCATAAAAAGTGCTAGGGCGTTAGGGATCGCCGCTAAGATCGTTGGGGGTTGATGTTGGATAGGTTCCTCACTTTGCATTAGGGCTAGGGAAATAATCCCCCAATTCGTACCACTCTCGTGGGTTAGAATTGTGGGGTATTTCGGTGGCTCTCGTTGACGCAATGGCGGTAGCTGTCAACGTAGCGGTATAGTTTGTCGATGGATCCCCTCAAGGCACGAGCCGGGCATGGTCACGTGCCTTGATTGGATCCACCGATTTCCCTATTCGAATCCTTAGATACCCCTTAAGCACATCAATTCCACAGACCGTGGGCATGATCTCAGTACGGGTTATCTACGGATTCGGTAGGATCTACCGAAATACAACCCTAAATCCCCAATTCAACGTAGGGATCCAGATCTATATTTTCCCCCTAAAATCCTAGGGTTCACCCATCAACCCTAGAAAGATCTACTCATACATGGCGATAGTAACAGATAAAAACACCATTTTTATAGATGAGAACATCATAGCAGTTGGTTAAAAAAAGATCAGAAACTTACAGAGCGAATACCAGATCTCAAGAGAAACTCAGATTCCAAGAACGCAAGAAAATATCCAACAAGCTTTAAAAGAATTTGATCCAAAACGTCTTTAGAAATTTTAATCTAAATCTAATAATTATTCTCTAAAAAAGTCTCCCTAAAATTCTCTCCAAAAAATGTACAGAATTCCCTCCTCCGGCGGCTCAGAAGAAATCCCCCCCCCCAAAACCCTCTCCTCGTTCCAAAAATCCGGCCGTAGATCAAATAATGGGCCCACAGCAACTTGGCCCGAGCACAAAGCTGCTCGGTCGAGTCATTCGACAGCTCGGTCCGAGTAGTATGTTGCTCGGTCCGAGTTTTACAGAGAATCAAACCACCCATAATACGACGCTCTGCCAACCCGGGCATGACTCGGGCCGAGTAGGAGTTGCTCGGGCCGAGTAGGAGGTTGCTCGGTCGAGTAAGACAGTAAAGACAGTATTCTGATTGTGTAGTGCACGACTCGGGCAGAGTAGAGTGCTACTCGGCTGAGTAGGCTGCTGAGAACAATTTCAGCACTGCACCATCAACTTGCAGAAATTGCCCAGGGCTCATCCGACCTCCGATTGGCATGTTCTTAGTGGCGTTGGAACCGTCTTGAAGTCTACTACCTGGGAAAAATATCAGACAAATAGTAAAAAATCTCAGGTGATAACATATTTAGAAATAGTACACGGCTATCTCATTTTCAGCACTTCGGGTCGCTCGATTCCTTCGCCGCATCATAGTTCAATCGAGTGACCTTCTCTCTTGCCTCTTCCTTACTTCAGTATTCTTCTTTGGCACCTCAAACATGTCATCATGAGTCTCATTGGTGCTCTCACGTCGCCGACCGTCTTATTGGCTCCAAATTGCTCAAATATCGCCCAAATCCCTGAAATGGACATAAACGATCCGAAAGTCATATTGTTCCAAATAATAGAGTAAAAGCGTATGAAATATGTAAATGAGCAATCATTTTGACGTGTAATCTCACCGATAAAATGTGGAATATAATGACATATCACTCTTTTCCTTTTTCTTGGGTATCTATATATTATACCATAAGCTCATGGTACCCAAGCTTGTTGGGTCCAAGGGGATTAGCCCTTTGGAAACCAAGTCCAAGTAGACTTTGGCTTCCGAACATAGTTATCACAATTAATGACATCTTTGAAATATGATTTCATGTAAGCATTCCTATCATTAATGCTAGTGTCCTTGAGACCCCAAATTGTGTATATTTTGGTAGTCCTCTTCCTAGTTGCATGTTCATTAGGTTTAGTTCTACATGGTGCATGATGCTTAGGAGCATGAGGTCTAGCGTATGAAAGAGGAGGATGATATGCATGAGAAAAATAAGGATTATATGCAAAATATTGAGCATGCATATTATATGGTGCATATGGAGCATACATATGATGTGGATGATATGGATGATGTGTATGAGCATATGAATGTGTAGAAGCACGTGCATGAGTATTTCTCATGTGTGTGTTACCATGTATCCGTGGGTGTGGAGCATAAAACTCATCATATGTATTCATACGTGTAGTAGGAGTGTTCCTACGTAGGTGAGTGTTAGTGTACATAAAAGCATGTCCCTTCTTTTGATTTACTTCCTTGGTGGGTTTCTTGGCAAAAGAGGGATTTTGTGGAGTAGTGACTTTCTTGGTAGGTTTACTGCCCATTGTGTTTTTGTCACTACTTGTGGATGCATCGGGGGATGGCCTCACAAAGTCTATAGTTACACCACTATAAGAGGTGCGTGATTTGGATGCATTTGCTTCCACAAAACCAAGACCAACACGATGTGTGGCCGGAAATTGGTTGGAAAGCAATTTATCCAATTGCCCTTTCCCTTTGTTAAATCTCTTAACTTGGGAGGACATGAGCTCATATTTCTCATTAAAGGAAGAAATAGACGTGACCAAGGTGGACACACATGTGGTGAGCTCGTGCACTTGGGTTTTGAGAGAATCATTCTCAATACCCAATTTTGTGATTTTTCAGTAGAGATCATCACTATCTTCAAATGAAACATGATCTAATTGAGATTTGAGGGTATTTACCTCATTTCTCAATGTGCCATTTTGAGAAATAAAATTTGCTTTCTCAAGTATGAGTGTGTCAACAATGATGTCATTATTGGTGATGGATGGCATGGATGACTTGGCTGCACTTAATTTCTTCAACTTAGTATTCCTAAGCATGATGGATTGATACTTAAAAAATAAATCTTCATTAGATATTCTAAGTTCATCCATTGTTACCTTGGTTTCATCACTCTCACTATCGCTTCCATCGGAGGGTGTATCCTCACGTGCCATGAAGCACAAGTGTGCACTCTCACCCTTCTCATCCTCAGATTCGCTTGAAGAATCATCACCCGAGTCATCGAATGTGTTGACGAGTCTTTTCTTCTTATCCTTCTTGAATTTGTCGGACTTGTGGTACTTTGGTGCTTTCCACTTCTCCTTGTTCTTTAGCATTGGACAATCCTTCTTGATGTGCCCCGACTTATTGCACTTAAAACATAGAGATGAAGAATTATTAGTGGAATCAAATTTAGATTTGGATGGGAATTTACCTTTGCGAAATAAGCGTTGGAACTTCTTCACCATGAGCGCCATTTCTTCCAAACCCATCTCGTTCTCGGACTCATCACTATCGGAGGACAAAGAAGTAGCTTTGAACGCTAACGCATTCTTCTTTGCCTCTGTTGGCTTCATCATGCCTCTAATCTTCAATCGGTTCTCCCTTCTTACTTTGTAAGACATGAGGGTACCGATGAGATTCACCACGGTATAGTTCTTCATGTCATTGACCTTCTCAATGGTAATTTCTCTTCTTTTCCATTTTGAGGTCATTGACATGATAATCTTTCTTACCTTCTCTTTCTTGGTGTATATTTTTCCAAGAGCGTCAAGTTCATTGGTGATGTCGGTGAAGGGACCGTATATCATGGCAATGTTCTCACCTTCCTGCATTTGAAACATGTCAAAGTTTTGTATAGCAACATATAACTTTGACAACTTTACCTTGTTGGTCCCTTTGTGGGTAACGATGAGACGGTTCCATATTTGATATGCACTCTTACATGTACATATCTTGTTGAAATCATCGGAGATCCAATGCACAATGAAGAGCGTTCATTGCTTTGGCTTTGTTTACCTCAGGGGACTTCTCGGCGGGAGTACATTTGTTGAAAACCTCTTCCGTAGGCTCTATGTAATCCTTATGGAGGGTTCTCCAAAGAGAATCACTCCTTAGAAACGTCTCCATCCGGCACTTCCAATAGCTGAAATTCATGTCATTGAAATATGGAGGACGAACCGTAGATTATCCTTCGAATACGGAAGAAGCACCATCACGATCATGGTTGTTGTACGAAGGAGGTGGAGGAACGTTATTGGTGGAGGAACGTTATTGGTGGTGGATGCCATAGCTATAACCTTTAGCTCTGATACCAATTGTAAGGACCCTGTCTATGAGGAAAACATAAGACGAGGGAGGGGGGTTGAATAGTGTTTATAAAAATTAACTAAGAAATTACACCTAATTAAAATCCTAATCTAACAAAGATGCGGAATTAAACGAAACAATAAATAATCAATGCTAACACAAAGATGTTTCAAGGGTTTGGATTACCCAAGTCAACCGACTTGTCCCGGTAATCCAACATCCCTTCCACCTGGGATACCACCCAGATACTCAAGTTAGAACCCTAACTTGAGGTTTCCTTTCAACCCACTTGCAGCAACCCTACAAGTGTAATCAATGCATAATTGATGTTCTTGAATCCCACAACTTGGGATCAAGCAGACCACTCTCACAACCGAGAGTAAAATCGAATAACGAAAGTTATGAAATTATAAAATTTATCCTTACAAATCACCTATGCCTTGAAGTAGAACTTGAAGAAGCAAAGTGATGTGAGTGTTGATCTTCCAAGAAGAGAGAGAAGTCCTTTCTTTTGTCACCACCAAATGCCTAGATGATATGAACTTTGATTCTAGGTTGGAGAGCAAGAGAGAATGAGATTGGAATTCTAGGGCTTTGAGAAAATGAGAGCTTGAGAGAGCTTAGAGATGAATGCTTGAATGGCTAAGAGAGTCTTAATGGAATAGAAGAAGCTCGCTTTATAGGTTCTCTAAACCCCTTAAACAAAATACCCAAAAACCCCTTTGAAATCCGTGTGAAAAATCCCAACGGATTAATTTTACAGCAATGACATGTGACTGATGACGAACTGATGGTCGCCTACTGTACTATATCAGAGGGTATGTGAGAATTCAAATGGTAACTTACCACGTAGGACGACCGACTGATGAAGGTTGGACATGTGACTGGAAACCGACAGGCAACTGAGAAACCTTCTACAGGCGTCTATGTGGCAAAGTGCGTAAGTTGACAGAGTGTAAGATTTCTGGGTAAGCTAGGACAGGTGACTGATGTGGTATCCACAGGCGCATGTGCCATGGGCATGCAACTGGGAAACCAACTTCAGTCTTCTGTGTGCACAAGTGCATAACTTGCCAAAATGAAAGATCTGGGAAAGTGATGGATATGCGACTGATGTGTTATCCACATGTAACGACTGCTTTTCATGTATCTGGATTTATTATAATATAATATATGTTTTGGTGGATTTTCTCCTCGTGTGTGGTTTTCGTCTCCGTAACTTTCATTTTCGATCGTTCCGTCGTGTTTTCTCGTTTCTTCCTTAGGATCGTCGATTTCGAAGCAAGTCATTCGTGACGGGCTTCATAACGGTCGTATCTTACTGTTAGATCAAGCCTAGGAGTCTTAGGAATCGATCCCAGAGCTCCGCGCTCCGTATCGGAACTTTTGGTGCACGTTAGCCGGTATGAGAAGGGGCACCGATCGACTAGATGACGATCCAGTCGGTCGGCAATCCTTCTTGGACCGACTAGTTGGCTTTCTAAATTATTCAGAAGTTACTGTTTATCGTTAGTCGGTCTAAGAACGTTGGTTGACCGACTAGGTTGCAAACTAGTCGATCAGCAATGCTTCTTTAACTGACTAACTCTTCAACTTAATTTTAGTATCTATACTGTTCACTCTTAGTCGGTCTAAGTTCATCTCTCGACCGACTAGATGTAAAACTAGTCGGTCAGCTGTTGTTCATTGACCGACTAAATCTAAATCCTA
>JAULAV010006733.1:0-50003 GCA_030789695.1 Scilla litardierei | reverse complement strand
GTGAGTGTTGGGTAGGAGGGTGCGTGGGCATTCAGGAAAGCTAACCATCCTAAGTTGGTAAAGAGGGTCTCGACTTCAGGGAAAACTCCGAGATCGATAAGTGTTTGTGCGTGTGCAAATTTGGTGGATAGGTGTCCCCGTACATCGAGTCTATGATAAAAATATTTTTTTTCTTGACTCAAAAAATGGTAGCCACGCGGGCCCAACATTGGGTCCTCAGGAGGGATGATAGGAAGGGGTTGGGGCTGTGTAGGTTGTGTAGGAGGAGGGCGTGAGTGTAGTGGACGTGTGGTCTTTCGTCTCTTGCGAGATGACCCCTCCTCACGCATAATACCATTATCCTTATCTTGATCCCGGGCCATGTGAGTGTGTGATGCTAGTGTATGCAAGATATGATGAATGCACACAAACACTGGCAATCGAGCAAAATAGTAATACTAGGGCAAAATTGTAAATGGAGCTAAGGAGCGAAGTTGCCCAGTAGAGATGACTATCCTTGCTCGTAGATCACCCAACGCAGCGCAATGAGAGGGAGTGTGAAGCCGCGGCACTTCTTTTCAGCAAATTTTCGAAAATGGGGCGGTCATGAGGAAATTAAGGTTTTTTTCTAGGGTTAAATGGAAGAGGGAGAGAGAGAGATCGATGGAGAGAAGGAGATAGGAAGTGGAGAGATCGATTGAGGGAGGTTGGAGGTCGGTTGGGGGAAGAATCTGGCCGGTTGGAGCTTGGAGAAGTCGAAACGGCGAAGGAGATCGAAATCGGGTAAGTGGAACTGAACGGGTGAGGGCGGGGGGTATTTATAGGGTTTAAGTCGAACCGATCGGGTGATTTTTCACCAGATCGGTTGGTTATTATGTCGAAAATTCTTGTTGAAAAGTGGCTACAGGCGAACCGATCGGTTGAGTTTTCAACTGATCGGTTGGCCGCTTCACAATTTTTCCCGAGACTTCTGTGCAGCTCACCCGGTCAGTCACACGACCATGCTTCTATCAACCGATCGGTTGATTAAATCCCAAATTTTCCGAGACTCCTACTCTTTTCACATGGGCTGCCACCTGGTCTCATTTTGCTTCACCTGAATGGTTCGTAGATGAACTGATATATGCCACTTTCTGATATGTCCCACCCGATCGGTTGAGGGATCAACTGATCGGTTGGGGGCTTGTTTACTGCAAAAGTCCAAAAATTGCCTAAGTCTATCGACAGATGTTCTCGTTGCTGAATTTATTTATCAAAATAAGAAAAATAAAGCTAAAAATAATCCTAAAAACAAAGATGAGAGTTTAGAAAATGGGTTGCCTCCTATGAAGCGCTTTTGTTTAACGTCGTTTGCTTGACGCCCATAGATGATCTTCAAGGTGGACGGGGGTGATGCCCTAAGTTTGGCATCCCTTCAGATTCTGAATTGTTGGCCCTTGGTGTCGTCGGCGGTGACAAGTAGACTTGCTCGACGATCCTCCCTCCGTTGATGGTATCCGGGGGCTTCTCTCTTATATTGGCGTCTACCGCCACTCTTTTTAAGATCCGGATCTCATCGCCGGTAAGCCCCATGGGCTCTTTCCCCTTTTTCCTTATCGGATGAGCTTTTTGGAATCCGCGAGGGGTCGTATGAGGGACAACCGCTTCCCAAGCAACATCTTCTTTCTTTAGAACCTCATGTTCTTCAAGATCCCCAAAGCTGTCTGGGGGATTCCTTGAGAGAATTTCCTAGGCCCCAGCTTCCACAGCTCTTTCTTCCTCATTGTCCAGCATATTGCAACCAGCTTCATCCGGGGGGGTGCTTCATAGATAAGCCCAAGTCGAACTCGACCTTTTCGTCGCCAACATTAAGGGATAGCTTTCCTTTCTTCACGTCTATCAGCACGCCAGTAGTGGCCATGAAGGGCCGTCCAAGGATGGGCGTATGAGTGTCTTCAGGCATATCCATCACCACGAAGTCTACCGGCACATGTACTCCACTGACGTTAATGGGCAGGTCGTCTACAATTCCCACCGGGTATTTGACCGATCTATCGGCTAATTGAAGTGTCATACCCGTGGGCTCCAGGTCTCCCATCCCTATCCTCTTGTATAGTGACAGGGGCATTAGACTGACGCTCGCTTCCAAGTCCACGTGCACCCGATGGATCCTTACTTCCACAATCGTACAAGGAATGGAGAAGCTTCCCGGGTCTTTTAGCTTGGGCGGATTCGCTCGCTGGATAAGAGCACTACATTCTGCCGTGAGAATGACCTTTTCCTTTCTCGAACCCCTCGTCACCAAGTCTTTTAAAAATTTTGCATAGGAGGGAATTGTCTCTATGGCTTCGAGGAACGTGATTTGCAAACTCAAATCCTTGACTATAGAGAAGAGCTTGCCGTATTTTTCATCAATTTTAGCCTTGGCAAGTCGTTGTGGAAAAGGCACAACGGGCTTGAATACTCTAAGGTTCTCCTCCTCTGCCTTCTTCTTCTCTTCTTCAGGGACTCCCTCTGGAGCCGTATTCTTTGGTGACGGAGCTTCGTCGTCATTCGATTTTTCAATTGGCCGCCCAACGACCAACGGAGCTTCCAGTTCCTTAGCGGGCACTCTCGTAGGAATTTGTGTCCCGCTTCTCAGGACGATAGCGGACACATTTGCATGTTCATGTGTTAGTGCCAAAGTCTGATTTGCCCCCCTCGAGTTAACTTTCGGTTGTGGCGGCAATTGATTTTACGACTTTTGAAGGTTCGCCACCTGCAACCCCAGCTGGGTTACTTGGTCGGTGAGAGCCCTCTGCCACATTTCCAACTTCAAATTGATCTTCTCTTGGTTTGTGACATACTGAGTCAAGAGGGACTCAACCGGGGAGATAACACGCTGCTGGCCATATGGCTGCCGCTGCTGCATGGGCTGCTGGTTCCTTGGTTGATACTGCTGGTACACCTATGGAGGCTGTTGTTGCTGCTGATACTGTTGCTGCTGTTGCCTAGGCGGCTGATATACTTGTTGCTGCAGCTGCTGAAGCGGCTGCTAATAGGGTGCCCGATAGCTAAGATTGGGGTGGTTCTGGTTATTTGGAGAATAAACCGGGTTGGAGCTAGTCCGGGGTGGATACAGCGCATTACCCGTAGGGTTGAAGAAAAGCACACTAGCTTGATCCACCGATGGTGAAATGTCACCACCCTCGAAGTCTCCCAGGACTTCCGCTTCCACCATTGATACTTGTTGGGTGCCGGCACCACAAGCTCCTACCATGAGCTCAGAGATCTGGGTCGATAGCAAATCAAATTTTCTAGACAACTTGTCGATGTCCTCGAATCTATGAATGCCTCCAGATCTAGATGTTGCATGCTCGTCACACCACAGCTCGTTGTTTGATGCCATGTTTTCCAAGATATTGCCGGCATCTTCTTCACTTCTAGACATGAAGGACCCCACCAGCCACGACGTCCATCGAAGATTTCACGTCATCACTCAGCTCGTTATAGAACAGATTAATAATCTGCCACTTTGGAAGCTCGTGATGAGGGCATCTCAGCTGCATCTCTTTGTATCTCGTCCAAGCTTCATGCAGGGACTCGTGGCTGGCCTGGGAGAAGGAGATCTCACTCCTCAGCTTCATCATTTTCCCCGGAGGGAAGAACTTAGTCAAGAACATATTCAAGAGCTTCTCCCAGGTGTTGAAGGTGTTCGGGTCCTTCCCCCTAAGCCATTGCTTGGCCTTATCCCACAGAGAGAAGGGGAATAGCTTCTGTCGGATTGCTTCAGTGGTGACACCATTAATCCTGAATGTGTCACACTTCTCAAGGAAGGAGTCCAGATGTTCAATAGGGCTCTCCATGGGTGCCCCAGAGAATTGATCCTGCTGGATCCATGTCACTAGTGACGGCTTAAGCTCGAAGCTCTGGGCTAAAATAGCCGGAGGTCGAGTACTCCAGCAGGGACTTATGCGGTGGGGTATTCTCCCCCATGGCTTCAGACTCTTCTCTTCTTCTCTTCTCGGTGGCCAGACGCCTAAGGGTGGCGTTAATTTCTGGGTCAATAGGAATCAAGCCGTCTAGACTCCTTGTATTCCTGCGCATGAAAAACAAGAAATACCTGTGAAGCAAGTATGGGATAGGAACAGATAAAAACAGGAAAATAAAAATGGAAAATAAAAATGAAGAAGTAGAATCTGAAAACTATCGTGAGATAGAGATATGAGCTAGTCTCAAGGGTTCATAAGGTCCTAAAATTAACAAACACGTTGCCTCCCCGGCAACAGCGTCATAAAGCTTGACGTCCCCATGGTTTGTGAGCATGCATGCAAGGTGTACAATATGACAGGGGGATACCAGATTTAAAATATTTGTACCGCAAGCGCACGATGTTGTAGTGTGGCTTGGGGGTCGAACACAGGGAGGCGTGGTTGTGCTTGTTTCTAAGAGGAACCAATTCACCCAAGGGGGTGAGCTAGCTCGAATCGATAGATGGTTTGTCACAAATTGTAGATACGAGAGATAAACAATATAAAAGGAAACATAGGACTTCGGTTTCCACCCTATCATGTGTTCTCACTATTACGACCGACGGATAGGATAACGATCGGAATTAGGGTTTAGTGGTGAGATGTCGCCTCTAAGAGTGATACCAGCATCCCATGGGCCCGATATTCCGGTCGGTGCCCAGGATGATACACCGGACTACCCGGTTTCGGTCAGTGGGCATTCCCATGTCCATTAACACTGACCGACTCCGGGAGCACTAAGCTCGCAACGATGACTCCCAACATCTCATCCTGTCGTTTCCACACGCTAGGATTCGATGTCTACGCTAAGGGCGTGAGCTATGGCTAGGGAGTCAACCGCCAAGTTTATTCCCCCTTGGCCCAACGGTCAAAGGTGGTCTTTTTCCCGTCGATGACAAAGAAACACCCCGCGTAACTAATAGATTCCTAATTCCTATCGAAATCCTATTCCTATGGACGCATTAGGGAGAACCCACGAAGAGGTTTCCACCAAAATCCCAGATTTGGGAACTACTCACACATTATAGCTAAAAAGCGATCTAAATGAAAATCGACCGTAGAAATCATAATCAAGCGATTGAAATGAAGAAGTAGCAATGCCATTAAGATAATATCAAAGTTTCACAAAGATCAGAACACTTACAAATAACAATAAAATTCCAGCAGTCACAATAGAGAAAAAAGACAGAAAAATACACAGTTCTCATTTCTGAAAACCGAGGACAGTTATATATAGAAAACGACTTCACCCGATCGGTTGAAGAATCAACCGATCAGGTGAGTTGCAACGTTCTTCGGATGCGGTCTTCAGAACCTTCACCCGCTCACGTGACCCGATCGGTTGGCGCAAGCAGCTCGTTGTTTGGATCTTGCGGTCATCAGGTGAACCGATCTGTTGAACAATCAACCGATCGGTTGGAAATACGCCCAAAAGAACAGAGACTTCAGTCGACTTGGCACGGTCAGCGGGCCGTCGGGTGAGCTCTCCGGGTCGTCATTCGTGAAATTCGCTACAGATGAATCGATCGGGTGAAGGTCACCCGATCGGTTGGAATTCAGCTCCATTTTCCCGAGAACTCTGTTGGGATGAACCGGTCAGTGACCCGGTCGGTTGACCTTGCACTTTGCTTCAGCTTCAGTCTGGGTGGGACACGCGTACATCACCCGGTCGGTTGGCTGTGTCCAACCGATCGGATGGGGGCTGAAAGATGGCGATCTTCGTCATTTGACCCCCCGGATCACGCGTGACACCTCCCGTTGCTCCGGGAACTCATGATATCCTCGTTATATGTCTCCTACACTGGCGATCTCCTGCAAATACACAAAAACACCAACAAGTGAAAGAAAACTAGAAAACACGAGAAAATGGATACGGGACGGCGGAAAATAATGGAAAAACACAAAGAAGACGTGCGTGAATATATAAAATATACACACACGTCAAAATCCCCCAAGCCGAACTCTTCATCGTCCTCAAGGAAGACGAGTGAGAGTAGGAGCTCGGAGGGAGAAAATAGAGAGAAAGAGAGAAAAAGAGAAATCTAAATCCTAAATCGTCCGTCAGGGCCAACAAAATCAACAACACCACACCAAGCAAGCAAGCGACAAATCGCAACACTAAACCAAGGAAAACGAGTCCAAACGAGTGTCGTGGGCCCACGCGGTGAATCGCAAGTGAGTGTGGTCGCGTGCTAGCAGACGGTGTTACTATCTACAATGTGCAATAGAGCTCCATATACACAAATCCAAGAAAAGACCCAAATATAGATTCGATTAGAAATAAGCGGAGAATAGATAGCTCAAGCATGCAATAGAACAGAGTAAGAATCGAATCACACCATGCGTCAGGTACTCCACAACTAGGGACTAGGAAATCACCTCACTATCGCTAAATAATAGCTAGAAGGTCCCTATTCCAAGTGTTTTCGAAAACGATGGGGGTTGAGATGAAGTGGAGAAGAACACACCTTCCCTTTATTCTCGGTATGTAGGAAAATATTCACACATGAATTTTTTTTGGGTTTTGGATATATATATAAAGGGTTTTTGGCTATTCATATATATATTTTTCTTTTTTTCTTCTCTTTTTGGGTTTTTCTTCTCTCTTTTTTTTGGATTTTTGGACTTTTGGGTATATACATGTGTATACTTGACGTGCGTTTATATTTCATATGTTCACGCACGTCTTCTTTTGTGTTTTTCCGTTGTTTTCCGCCGTCTCGTGTCCGTTTTCTCGTATTTTCTCGTTTTCTTTCACTTCCCTTTGTTTTTGTGTGTTTTCAGGAGATTGCCCGCATAGGGGACATATAACGAAGATATCATAAGTCCCCGGAGCAACGGGAGGAGTCACGCGTGATCCAGGGGGTCAAACGACGATGATAGCATCTTTCAACCCCTCACACGACCGGTTGGTCACTTCCAACCGATCGGGTGATGCACGCATGCACCACCCGGACACAAGCTAGAGCGGTCAGAAAGTCAACCGGTCGGTTCAGTGACCGGTTCACACGTCCCAACTCTCTGGAATTTGATGTTGAATGCCAACCGATCAGGTGACCTTCACCCGATTTGTTCATCTGTAGCCAATTCTCCGAAGCCAAGACACGGAGAGCTCAACCGACCGGTTCACTCGACGGCGCGAAGATCCAACCGGTCAGCTTCAACCCTCAACCGACCGTGTCGTATGACCGGGTGAAGTCCCATGCTGAGCTGCCGAAGAACGAAGCAGATCACCCGATCGGTTGACTTTTCAACCGATCGGGTGATATCGTTTTTATATATATGACCCCTAGGTTTTCCAGAAACGAGAGTTGTTATTTTTGCTGTTTTTCTCTCTCTTGACGGCTGTAATTTTCTAGATATTTGTAAGTTGTCTGATCTTTACCAAAATTTAATATAGTGTTATTTGCATTGCTCTTACTGCTTTTCAATCGCTTGATCATGTTTTTAACAGTCGATTTTGATTTAGATCGCTTTTTAGTAAATATGTGTGAGTAATTCCCTAATCTGGGATTTTGGTGGAAACCCCTTCGTGGGTTCTCCCCGATGCGTCCATAGGACTAAGAAATCGATAGGGATTAGGAATCTACCGGTAACGCGGGGTGTTTTATTGTCATCGGCGGGAAAAAGACCGCCTTTGACCGTTGGGCCAAGGGGGAATAAACTTGGCGGTTGACTCCCTAGCCATAGCTCGCGCCCTTAGCGTAGACGTCGAATCCTAGCACGCGGGAGCGACAGGATGAGATGTTGGGAGTTATTGTTGCGAGCTTAGTGCTCCCGAAGTCGGTCAGTGTTAATGGACATGGGAATGCCCACTGACCGAACCCGGGAAGTCCGGCGTATCATCCTGGGCACTGACCGGAATATCGGGCCCATGGGACGCTGGTACCACTCTTAGAGGCAATGTCTCACCATTAGACCCTAATTCTAATCGTTATCCTTCCCGTAGGCCGTATCGGCGAGAATCACACGATAGGGTGGAAACCGAAGTCCCGGGTTTTCCCTTTATATTGTTTATCCCTCGCATTCTATTTTCTGTGACAACCCATCATCCGATTCGGGCTAGCTCGCCCATGGGGTGAATCCGATCCTTCTTGACACAAGCACAACCACGTCTCCCTGAGTTCGACCCCCAAGCCACACTACAACACCGTGTGCTTGCGGTTATAATTATTTAAATCTCACGCCCCCAATTATATATTGCACACATCTGACGCGCAAAACGCGGGAGACGTCAAGCTTTATGGCGCCGTTACCGTGGAGGCAACGTGCTTGTTATTTTAGGATTTCATGAACCCTTGAGTCTAGCTCTCATCTCTATCTCGCGATAATTTTCGCATTCTACACCTTTTGATTTCACCTGTACATATTGTAAATAGTAGTTGTATAGAACTGATTGACTGAGTCACCGTGATGCTATCGCTGCACTCGCCTCCCATTTATGCAACCCGTGCTTTTGACGTGTTTGCTATCTGTGCAGTTCTCTCTCTCTCCTTTCTTATAGGTTTTCTGCCCCATGACGAGGATGTTGTATGCCGTTTCGGGCGATATCTGGGATCATTCGCACCACATCCGCTGTTTGGCACAAAGCTTGGCAGAATCCCTAAATGCTTCGAATATTCTAACCCTTCTGTCTGCCGCTGTGGAAAATCAGAGGAGTTATCATGATGTGTAGCAGGATCCTGTCACGACAACTCTCCTTCCTCCTGATGATGTGGCGTATATCGACATGCCCAGTTCCGGATTCGGGGGAGAGGAATTGTTCACGGGGTCTGGTCAGGAGAACCACCGGGCAGAGTCTGCCGGTTGCATTGGATAGGGGCCGATCTATTCCTTGCGGACTTTTATCGAGCATCCCGGATCTTGGGACAATGAGGAAGCTGGGAGCAGTGGTGGGGAATCATCGACTATTGAAACCTGTTTTCACGTCAAAGCTTTCTTCCCAGAGAATTATTATGAGCTTGAGAAAGACTCGGCGCCTTCCTCGGTTGCCCCCGCGACACCTTGCGAGGGTTTGCCATGCGGAACCACGGCTGGGAGTGAAGTTCCGAACACTGGCTTTCAAGAGATCCACGAAGAAGTCCTTTCACTAGAGGATGCTCAGCTTGAGAAATATGCGTCGGGACCTCATGAAGTTGAGATGAAAGAGTTACCCCCGGGACTAAAGTATGAATATTTGGGGACTGGGTCGACCCTGCCGGTCATAGTGAACTCCTCGCTGCCTGAAGACCAGATGACCAAACTTCTTGGTGTTTTAAAAAGGTTTAAGAGTGTTTTCGGATATGCAATTGAAGATTTAAAAGGAGTTAGCTTAGGCCTCTGCTCACACATGATACCGCTTGAGGATGAGCAAGCCTCCTCGATTGAGCCGCAGCGGAGGCTAAATCCCATAATGATGGAGGTGGTCAAAAAGGAGATTGTTAAGCTTCTACATGCCGGTATCATATACCCTATCTCTGATAGTCGCTGGGTTAGCCTGGTGCACGTCGTACCCAAGAAAGGAGGAATGACGGTGGTTCGCAACGAGAAAAACGAGCTCATACCTACGAGGACCGTCACATGGTACCGAATGTGCATTGACTATAGAAAGCTGAACAAAGCCACGAGGAAGGATCACTACCCCCTCCCTTTCATTGATCAGATGCTCGAGAGGCTGGCGAAGCACAACTACTTATGTTTCATGGACGGGTACTTCGGATTCCTTCAAATCCCTATTCATAACGATGACCAGGAGAAGACGACTTTCACTTGTCCATTTGGGACATATGCCTATAAAAGAATGCCATTTGGACTTTGTAACGCCCCAGCTACATTCCAAGGACTAATGTCTGCTATCTTCTCCGACTACTCCCATGATATCATGGAGGTTTTCATGGACGATTTTTCCGTCTATGGAACTGAGTTTGACTCATGCCTCAGCAATCTAACTAAAGTCCTGGAGAGGTGTCAAGAAAAGGGACTAGTCCTGAACTGGGAGAAATGCCACTTCATGGTCCAAGAAGGAGTTGTGCTGGGACACGTCATCTCTTCGAGGGGAATCGAGGTTGATAAGGCAAAAGTTGAGGTGATTGAAAAGCTCCCGCCACCGCTCAATCTTCGAGGAGTCCGTGGGTTTTTAGGGCATGAGGGATTTTACCGCCGCTTCATAAAAGACTTCTACAAGATTTCCTGGCCGCTGACCCAACTCCTAGTGAAGGACGTGCCTTTCGTCTTCGACGAAGAGTGTATGGAAGCCTTCCGCCATCTGAAGCAAGCTTTGATTTCCGCGCCCGTAATACAGCCACCGGACTGGAATCTACCCTTCGAGCTAATGTGCGGCGCTAGTGATTATGCCATTGGTGTCGTCTTGGGGCAGAGGAAGGATAAAAATTTGTATGTTATATATTATACGAGCAATACCCTTGACGATGCCCAAAGAAATTATACTACCCCTGAAAAAGAATTGCTAGCAGTCATCTACGCCATGGACAAGTTCTGGCAATATCTCGTTGGTGCTAAGGTGATCGTGCACACAGATCACGCGGCTCTCAAATACCTATTGAGCAAGAAGGAGGCTAAGCCGCGGCTCATTAGATGGATTCTCCTCCTCCAGGAATTCGACCTGGAAATCAGAGACAAGAAGGGGGCGGAGAATGTCGTTGCCGATCACCTGTCCAGAATGTCTACCCTTGATTTGAATGCTACTCCGGTTGATGATTCACTCCCTGACGAGCATCTTTTCTCCGTCTCTTCCGCTTGGACCCCTTGGTACGCCGACATCGCAAATTATCTGGCGTGTGCCATCGTCCCCCACAACGTGAGCTACCAGCAGAAGAAGAAATTCTTCCATGAGGTCCGCAAATTTTATTGGGACGACCCCCATTTGTACAAAACCTGCAATGATGGGGTGATACGAAGGTGCATCCCTGAAACTGATGCGACCTCCATAATTTCCCATTACCATGGTCAGCAATGTGGAGGGCATGCGAGCACCTATAAGACGACTGCGAAAATTCTCCAAAGCAGATTCTATTGGCCAACCCTCTTGAAAGACACCAATGCTTATGTCCAAGCCTGCGACAAATGCCAAAGGATGGGGAATATCTCCAAGAGGAACGAGATGCATCAGCACTACATCCTTGAGGTGGAGATCTTCGATGTGTGGGGAGTGGACTTCATGGGACCGTTCCCTTCCTCTTCTGGGAACCAGTATATCTTAGTAGCCGTGGACTACGTATCGAAGTGGGTTGAAGCGGTAGCCAGTCCAACCAATGATTCCAGAGTGGTCACCAAGTTCTTCAAAAACAACATCTTCCCACGGTTCATTGTACCTCGAGTCCTGATCAGTGATGGAGGGAGCCACTTTATAGAGAAGAAATTCGAATCTCTCTTGAAAAAGTACGGGGTACAACACCGGGTGGGGCATGCCTACCACCCGCAGACTAGCGGCCAGGCGGATGTTTCTAACCGGGAGATCAAGAGCATACTAGAAAAGACGGTGGCCAACTCTAGGAAGGATTGGTCATCAAAACTTCCTGACGTGCTTTGGGCTTACAGGACGACATTTAAAACTCCAATCGGCATAACCCCCTACCGGCTTGTCTACGGGAAGGCATGCCATCTGCCCGTGGAATTGGAACATAATGCATTTTGGGCAATCAAGAACCTAAACTTTGACGCCAAGGAGGTTGGAGGGCACTGGCAGTTACAACTTAACGAGCTCTACGAGATCTGACTCAATGCTTATGAAAATGCCCGGATCTACAAGGAGAAGCTGAAGCGGTGGTACGATAAGTGCATCCTGAAGAGGGAGTTCAAGGAAGGAGACTTAGTTCTCCTATTCAACTCGAGGCTGAAGCTCTTTCCTGGAAAGCTCAAGTCAAGGTGGTCGGGGCCTTTCCACGTCACCAAGGTCTTCCCGCATGGGGCTATTGAGATAATGGGAAGAGATGAGCCATTCAAAGTCAACGGGCAGCGCCTTAAACATTATGCGGTAGGAGAACCAGCATTCTCTCCGGTCGGATTCTCAGCGACCGACGACTCTTCCTCAAACCCTCCGGATCCTAATTGACCACCATATGAGGCGTCGAGCAAACGACGTTAAACAAAAGCGCTTCATGGGAGGCAACCATGTTCTAAACTCTCACCCTTGTTTTTAGGCTTATTTTTAACTTGATTATTTCTAATTTAATAATTAAATTCAGCCGCGAGATCTTCCGTCGAGAAACTTAGGCCATTCGTGAATTTTTGCAGGAAACAAGCCCTCACCCAATCGGGTAACTACTCAACCGATCGGGTGAGACGTATCAGACGATGGTCGTATCTACTCTCCTTGAGAACCGGTCGGGTGAAGCATTGCACGACCGGGTGGCAGACCGTGTGAGAAGGGCCGAATTCTCGGGAAATTTAGGGGTTATACCAATCGATCAGTTGAGTGAAGCCGCTGTCGTGTGATTGACCGGGTGAAAAGTTACAGACTCGCGGGAAGAAATGGGAAGCGGTCAACTGATCGGGTGAAAACTCACCCGATCGGTTCACCTATAGCTGTTGGCTGACGGAAGATTTTCGAGACTTATCCACCCGATCAGGTGAATCCTCACCCGATCGGTTCGTTTTCGCCCCTCTAAATATCACTGTCGCACGATTTCGTCCACCCGACCCCCAACCTTCCATTCGCGCGACCTCTCTCCCTCCAACTGCCGAATCAATCTCCTCCATCCACCCCACTGCCCCTAGATCTTCATCCCCACTCATTCCCATACTCCCCCACCCTCGCCACCTCTCCATCAACAACATTCTCTCATCAAACGTCCAAACCCTAACCCTAACCCCCAAATTTTTGAAAATTTCGATTCTTGTCGGATCAACGAGCGGCGGCTTCCCAAATTGCTTCCTTATATTGCGTGGGGTCTTTCGGGTGCTTGATCTTACAACGTTGATGGGTAACCTCTTTCCACTCTTCACATTTATTTCATTTTATGTAATGTCTTGAATTTGTGTTTGCACACTTTATCTGCTTCATCATCTTCATAGACACCATATCCCGCTTCATCATTCTTCCCCTCGCCGTCACCATGTCTGGAAGGGAAAGGAAATAGCCTCGTCGTCACACAGACATCCCCTTTACGGTCCCTTTTCCCCATCTTTCCTCGGCATAAACCCTTCGTCTGAAGAGCAATCCAATCGCTTGCAAGCCCTTCTTCATCGCCCAATGCGACCTACTCTTTTCGCCGACTTCCCCACCCTACAATCTCTTGGACTATTTAGGGGCGTCTGTGCACTTTTTCGCTTCATAGGTTGCGATTATCTTCTGCGGACCCACGCCAATACACACAGGAATCTCACACTCGAGTTCCTCAGTTCTCTCGAAGTATCCGATCATGGTTTCACCTTCCGAGCCTTCAATTGTGATTTTTCCATGAGCTTCAACACGCTTAATGACATTCTATACTTTCCTCACCCCGATCTCCATGTTGAATGCTCAACTCTTGATCGATCTGACATCTTTTCTCGCTTTCGGGCCGATGGCGCTTGGCAAAGATTCACCCGATATACCACCTTTCTAGCGGTAGCCCTCGCCTCCTACGTCATACACCCATGCTACTGTTTCGCCCGTGTCTTCCTTGCCAACACCATTTTCGCTCGCATAGATGTATCCACGGTGTCTAGGGATGAGTTGCTCTTTCTTTATGCCATGTCCCATGACCAGATTCATGGCAATATCCCTTTACCCTTAAACACCGCTCATTGGATCATCCACGAGATCCTATCCGTTAGCCGCGTAGCTTCAGGCTCTATCTGCTGTGGGGGGATTGTCACTCTTATTGTCAGTTGTGTCTTGAGGATGCCCCCCGACCTCCCTATTGTCCCAGGACGTAGCCGTATCGTTCACGACTACTTGATCTTTATCGGTATGCTTACTCCTTTTGGGGAGGATCGTGCAGCCTACCACTATAGTCCTGCCTACACTCCTTTTGCCATCCTCCCACCCTCATGTCTGGAGCGCTTCCCCTTACGCCTTACACACCTACCCTGGGAGTTCTACCCAGATCCTTGGTACGCTTCACTCATTCACTTCCCACCCATGGATCCTCCCGATTGGCACCCGTGTGTCGGTCCACCCCGTCCCACCATTATCCACCACGATCCACCGATATATCCTGATCCTCCGGTAGTCCTGCCTGTTGCTCCTCCTTCTCCTATTCGCACACCCTCTCCTTCGTCCTCGGAGGATTCCTTCTACCATTATTCACCACCCTCCTCGCCATCTCCTTAACATTCTACCTCAAGCGACTCCGATTGACCTCCCCCTTACATATCTCTGCATTTTAACGATCACATCATATCGCTAGCCTTGTCACGTCTAGCTTGGGGGGAAGTCAAATTTTTCAGTTTGATGTCGTGTGTCGGTTTTCTTTGTGAGTTTGTTTATTTGTCGTGTCATGTGATTTTCCCTTTTTATTTATTTTATTTTCTGTTTATATGTCGTGTGATGTGATTTTTATTTTTATTTTTATTTTGAGTTTCGTTTGTGTGATTTTCTTGTCTTTCGTGTCTTTTTGTGTCTGTGCGTATTCCCCCCCCCCCCATATTCATTGTCCTCCCGTATTTAATTCTTTTGCATTGAGGGCAATGAAAGTTTCAGCTTGGGGGAGTCGCACTTTGTGCGTCATTTGCGTCTTTTTCTTCGTTTTTGAGTCGTTTTCCATCGTGTTTTTCTTTTTTTTTCTTTTCTTCTTTTTATCTCTTTCTCCTAGAGATGAACCCTATGATGACTCGCCACAAAAATCAAACACACACACATCTAGCATGGCTTCGATAATCACATTCACTAACCCTAGGAAGTCGAGTCCTCTTGCATTTCATGCATCGTGGGACCGCTTATATTTTTTGTGAGTCGTGCGTCGTGCCTAGCTGTTTGGTGTGCTTCTACTTTGTGATTTTATTTTATATACCTGTCCAGGAATGACCCCTAGATTATCATGCTTTGATTCGAATGTGCGGTATTTGCCTCTCTTATCTGCTTCTGTATGCATGAATATATATATCGTATGCTTCATTTCGCATGTGTTGGGATTCCACAGTTAGGACTAGGATAACCCATTTAGCCTACGCTCTGATTAGTGAAATATCTCCCTTGCCCAAGTGTCTAGAATCCGACTTCTTTTTTGTTTTACTTGGTGCAAATCTCCTCGTCGTGTACCGTTCTCCCACTTGGGAGAGTAAACATGTGTATAGCCAAAAACCCAAAAATTCAAAAAAAAAAGAGAAAAGAAAAGAAAAACCCAAAAAGAAAAGAAAAGAGAAAATTGTATAGCCAAAAATCCAAAAAAATACATATATCCAAAACCAAAAAAAAATATATGAGTGTGAATATTTTCCTACTTACCGAGAATAAAGGGAAGGCGAGAATTTGCACCGAGTGGTCTACTCCACATCATCTCAACCCCATCGCTTTCGAAAACACTTGGAATAGGGAATTTCTAGCTATTATCTAGGTGATAGTGTGGTGATGTCCGAGCCCCTAGCTGTGGAGTCCATGACACATGATGCATTTCTATTCTCATACTCTTCTCTTGCATGCTTGAGCCATATATTCACCGCTTATTTCAAATCGAATCGATATTTGGGTCATTTCTTGGATTTGTGTATATGGAGCTTATTGCACAATGTAGATAGTGACACCGTTTGCTAGCACACGACTACACTCACTTGCGCTACACTGCGTGGGCCAACGGCACTTGTCTGGACTCGTTTCCTTTGGTTTAGTGACGTGACTTTGCGTTTTCTTGCTTGGTGTGTCGTTTTTGATTTTGTTGGCTCTGACGGGCGATTTAGGATTTTTGTTTTCTCTTTTTCTCTCTTCCTCTCTATTTTCTCCCTCCGAGCTCCTACTCTCACTCGTCTTCCTCGAGGACGAGGAAGGGTTCAGCTTGGGGGATTTTGACGTGCGTTTATATTTCATATGTTCGCGCACGTCTTCTTTTGTGTTTTTCCGTTGTTTTTCGCCGTCTCGTGTCCGTTTTCTCGTATTTTCTCGTTTTCTTTCACTTCTCTTTGTTTTTGTGTGTTTTCAGGAGATTGCCCGCATAGGGGACATATAACGAAGATATCATAAGTCCCCGGAGCAACGGGAGGAGTCACACGTGATCCAGGGGGTCAAACAACGAAGATAGCATCTTTCAGCCCCTCACCCGATCGGTTGGTCACTTCCAACCGATCGGGTGATGCACGCGTGCACCACCCGGACACAAGCTCGAGCGGTCAGAAAGTCAACCGGTCAGTTCAGAGACCGGTTCACACGTCCCAACTCTCTGGAATTTGATGCTGAATGCCAACCGATCGGGTGACCTTCACCCGGTCGGTTCATCTGTAGCCAATTCTCTGAAGCCAAGACACGGAGAGCTCAATCGACCGGTTCACCCGACGGCGCGAAGATCGAACCGGTCAGCTTCAACCCTCAACCGACCGTGCCGTATGACCGGGTGAAGTCCCATGCTGAGCTGCCAAAGAACGAAGCAGATCACCCGATCGGTTGACTTTTCAACCGATCGGGTGATATCGTTTTCTATATATATGACCCCTAGGTTTTCCAGAAACGAGAGTTGTTATTTTTTGCTGTTTTTTCTCTCTCTTGACGGCTGTAATTTTCTAGATATTTGTAAGTTGTCTGATCTTTACCAAACTTTAATATAGTGTTATTTGCATTGCTCTTACTGCTTTTTAATCGCTTGATCATGTTTTTAACGGTCGATTTTGATTTAGATCGCTTTTTAGTAAATATGTGTGAGTAGTTCCCTAATCTGGAATTTGGTGGAAACCCCTTCGTGGGTTCTCCCCGATGCGTCCATAGGACTAGGAAATCGATAGGGATTAGGAATCTACCAGTTACGCGGGGTGTTTTATTGTCATCGGCGGGAAAAAGACCGCCTTTGACCGTTGGGCCAAGGGGGAATAAACTTGGCGGTTGACTCCCTAGCCATAGCTCGCACCCTTAGCGTAGACGTCAAATCCTAGCGCGCAGGAGCGGCAGGATGAGATGTTGGGAGTTATCGTTGCGAGCTTAGTGCTCTCGGAGTCGGTCAGTGTTAATGGACATGGGAATGCCCACTGACCAAACCCGGGAAGACCGGCGTATCATCCTGGGCATCGACCGGAATATCGGGCCCATGGGACGCTGGTACCACTCTTAGAGGCAACGTCTCACCATTGGACACTAATTCCGATCGTTATCCTTCCCGTAGGCCGTATCGGCGAGAATCGCACGATAGGGTGGAAACCAAAGTCCCGGGTTTTTCTTTTATATTGTTTATCCCTCGCATTCTATTTTCTGCGACAACCCATCATCCGCTTCGGGCTAGCTCGCCCATGGGGTGAATCCGATCCTTCTTGACACAAGCACAACCACGCCTCCCTGAGTTCGACCCCCAAGCCACACTACAACACCGTGCGCTTGCGGTTATAAATATTTAAATCTCACGCCCCCAATTATATATTGCACACATCTGACGCGCAAAACGCGGGGGACATCAATACTCTCCCAAGTGGGAGAACGGTACACGACGAGGGGATTTGCACCAAGTAAAATAAAAAAGAAATCGGATTCTAGACACTTGGGCAAGGGAGATTTTCTTCTCTAATCAGAGCATAGGCTAAATGGGTTATCCTAGTCCTAACTGTGGAATCCCGACACATGCGAAATGAAATATACGATATAAATATAGCATGCATATAGAGGCAGACAGGAGAAGCAAATACCGCATATTCAAATCGAAACATGATAATCTAGGGGTCATTCCAGGACAGGTATATAAATCAAAATCACAAAGTAGAAGCACACCGTAAGCTAGACACGACACACAACTCACACAAATGCAAAATGGACCCACGATGCATGAAATGCAAGAGGACTCAGCTTCATATGGTTAGTTAATGTGATTATCGAAGCCATGCTAGGGGTGTGTGCGATTCTATGGCGATTCATCATTTGGGGTCATCTTTAGGAGAGAGAGAGGAGAAAAAGGAAAGAAAGAGAAAGAAAAACACGGTGAAAACGACTCAAAACGAAGAAAAAGACACAAAACGAAGCACGAAGTGCGACTCCCCCAGGCTGAAACTTGCATTACCCTCAATGCAATAAACGTAAATACGGGAGGGCAATAAAAATGGGAGGAATACGCATAGACACAGAGAAATGAAAAACGAGGAAAACACACATACGAAACTGAAAAATAAAGAAAGAGGAAAAAGAAAAACGGAAAATGAACGATAGAAAAACACACCACACGACATATATAAACAAGCACACCACATAGAAAAAACACGACAAAACACACAAAATGACGACTCCCCCCATGCTGGACATGATAGTGCTAGTAATATGATATGCTCATGACGATGCAGAAATATGCAAGGGGAAGATCAGAAAAGCGAAAGAAATCAAAAAGCAGGAGAGGAATCGTCCTCGTCCTCCTTGGTAGAAGATGGAGGGGTGTGGACGGGGAGAGGTGGGGGGTGTGCAGAGAAGTGGGGAGAGGTGTGCAGGATGTGTGTGGATGGGTGTGGATGTGTGGACGATGGGTGGTGTGGTGGTGATGATGGTGGGTGGAAGGGAAATGGCGACTGAAGCGGTGGTAGATGGGGTAGATACGGCGGTAGATGGGGTAGATACGGCGGTGAAAGAGGATGGTGGGGGAAGTGATCGCGAACGCACCTGCAATTTCTTGCCGCGCATGTATGGGGTGACGGAAGTGGAGAGTGGTGGATCTGTGGGGTCGACGGCGGTGGTCGTGAGTGGAGGTGAAGTGGAAAGAACAGAAACAGTGGTGGTAGGAGGGGATGGTCACCTAGGGGGTGATGGTGGAGGTGAAGAGTGTGATGGTGGAGGTGAAGGTGGTGGTGTAGGTGGAGGTGGTCCGTGAACGTGAGTGAGAATGCAGAGGATGGCGGCCACGTTCCTCTCAAGTGCGAGGAAACATGGGTGAGAGAAGATCAAAGAGGATGGGTCCGAGGGGGCAGAGGATGAAGCGCGAGCATGCAGTGAAGCTAGCTCAGCCTCGAGAGCGAGACGAGCGGAGGCGACGTGGCGGACGGAAGAAGTAGAGGCTGGTCGGGAGGTGGAAGTGGTGCCAGCGATAGTGGTCATGCCGGCACCAGAGGCTAGGCCTAAAAGGGCCTCACTCATAGCCTTGGAAGTGATAAGGCCAGGAGCCGGGATGGTATGACTGGGGCCATCCCCGGAGTCACCCAGGGATGCAGGGATATCATGCTCGCCTAAGTGGGTGGCAGGGGAAGGCGGTCTGGGTGCGCCCTGGGGAAGGAATGGAAGGCGTAACCCCCCCCCCCCCCCATAAACTCTGGATCGGGAGGGAATGTCCAATCTGCCACTATAGCGATAGTCATGTGAGTTGGGTTGGGCAGAATGGTATAGGGAGTAGAGGGGTGTCCGTAGTAAAAAGCGAAACGACCGTCGGGGCGGGGCTTGATCATGTGAATATGCCGAAGGACATCGAGATCTATATGTGAGGGTCCTGGGGCAGAAGGGAAATCACGGGGGATGATGACACCATATTGGGGATACGAGGCTATGATAGTAATGAGGCCCCCGCAACAAAACTTGCCTTTGCCGGTGCGGCTAATGTCAAGCAATTTGTGGATAAGCCAATCGCCAGCGTGAATGGGAATGCGAGGGGCCTCGAAGGCGATCCCGTCGTCACCACGAATGAAGTCAAACGTCATGGCCCACAAAATGAAAAGATCAGGGATAGTCACCGTCCCGGACTCATCCATGGGGAAGAATCTACAGGTTATGATTCGGTGGGCCAGACGGAAAATGTGGTGAATGATGGAGGAGGCCTTGGCCTTGACTCGAGGATAGTGAGCATGTAGGGTGAGGCGAAACCAAAATTGATCGACGTCGAAATCAGGGTGTGATCCGGAGTGACGGATAGCGTCGTCCCCAAGAATGGAGAATCTGAAAATGTGATTGATAGTAGTATCCAGGCGGGTGCGGACGGTTTTGTTTCGGACCCTAAAAACGACGATCGACCCCGACTCACACTTAAGGGAAGATAAGAATTCTAGTGTGAGTGCGGGGTAGGAGTGTGGGATCCTGTCAAAACAGCTTTGTTAGGATCGAAATAAAGTAGAGACTTATGTTTGCGTATGCGGCACGGTAGTCTCTAAACTTTGCCCTCGGATTCGCCACAACGGTTGATACTTCGTCACGGAGGATCGAAGTAGAGTTTCACCGCCTAAATCTCTAACTAGAAGATGATTTTAATGGAAGGGAGAAGAAGAACATAAGGATGCCTTATGCAAACTTATGGCATGAAAAGTGTGAATGAATGCCTTACCCGTGGGTCCTATTTATAGGCTTTAGGGGTGGTTATTGTAGGAAATAACCAATTATAAGCTTATTAGCCTATATTAGCACATTCATTTATCCTCTTATTCATTCACTTATCAAGTGCCTTTAGGCACTTATAAAGTGACTTTTTCCACTTATCGAGTGGCTTTTTCCACTTATCGAGTGGTCCTTTTCACACGAGAAAAGGTTCCCTTCGTGCACGCTTTCGTGCACGCGACATCTGAGGTCCGTATACCCTCATACATCCCCTCATGGGTGTATTCATGTCGTCCATATCCAACATCTCTCACTCACACTTGAGGGGATTGTAAGGAAACATCTTTTCCTTTATCTCTTCTGTTTGTCATACCGAGAAATAGGTCGTGTGACCGTCATGCGCATAGACTCCGCTGTTGTGCACTTGTTAGAGATACACAACACTCCTCGAGGTGCAAAGTTGAGTAGATCAACGCATGCTTTACCCTAGATTATTTCTTCACATTTCTTATACTTTATATTCAACAATTGAATCCCATCTGGATTGCAATTGGCTGGCCAGCTTTGAATCTTTAAAGTCCAAATGTGAATGCGAAATTAATCTTCCTCTTCTTGCGATCCTTTCGATCTTGACTTGACTTGCTTTTCTAACATGCCCCGCCGGACCGAATTAACCATAGTCCATAAGTAACATGCTAAGATAGCAATCACCCGGTCAAATCTAAAGGAACCAATTAGAGTCCATAAGGGTAATGTATTAAGACCCATGTGGTCTTTGGGTCTCACAAAATAGTAAACTTATTTACTATTCTAACCCAATGGTCAAAAATGCATACGTAGTATGAATACGTATTACAACATTGCTCATTTCCCAGGGAGTGTATGTCTCAATGATGTTGTAAGGATGATGATCAGACACCACAATGTCTGACTTTGAGTCCCTTTTTCTACTCAAATAATCCTTTGGACTCACATCCCGCATTTAGACAGATAGGATTTCAAAATCCTCTTAGATCTTCTGTAAGCATCCATATGATGCAGATCTTTCATGCGACCATTTTGTTTAAGTCATGACTCTAAATCATCCGTCTGATGATTTTGACTTTAAACAGGTCTCATCTCTATTCTATCCGTCTGATAGAATAAGGCGGTTGCTCATGTGAGAGAGCCAACCTCAATCTGTCCGACATACTAGAAAGTATAGCTGAGATTTCAAAAAAATGTACACAAACATTTCTCAAGAAATTCATATGCAATGTTTGAAAAAGAACTTATTCTTTTATTAAATCTGATCATTTACAGACATGAGAATTTATATTGGTACAACTCAGCTCTTACGCAATCCTTGAGATGATAAGTGTTTGTAAAACACATCTCTGGGGATCGCCTTCGTAAGCGGATCCGCTACCATCTCATGCGTAGATATGTACCTTATGTCTACCTTCTTGGTCTTATCATAGTCTTTTGCAAATTTGTAGCGGATATATATGTGTTTGGTCTTACAATGGAATTTCGGATCTTTGACATAGGATATAGATGCTTGACTGTCGCTGTGTATGGGTACAGCACCTGAGTCACTTGCATTAATTAGCCTGTCTAAGAACTTCCTAAGCCAAACAGCCTCTCGGACTGCCATGCTAAATGCTACAAACTCGGCTTCCATGGTTGAAAGTGCGATGCAGGATTGTTTCTTGCTACTCCAGGATATTGCACCAGATCTGAGTAGAAAAACATATCCTGAGGTCGATCGTCGCTCATCGAGATCACCCGCCCAATCAGCATCAGTGTAGCCTTCGAGCCTCAAGGCATCTCCTTGATAGCATAAAGCAAAGTCTGCAGTTCCTTTGAGATACCGCATTATCCTCTTAACCGCTTTCCAGTGTACTTGCCCTGGGTTGGATTGGTAACGACTTACCATTCCAACGGCAAAACAGATGTCCGGTCTTGTACACATCATAGCGTACATAAGACTACCAACTGCACTGGAATATGGAACTTTTTCCATAATCTCTTTCTCCTTTTGGTTCTTAGGACATGATTTCAAACATAAATTATCGCTTTTGCTTATAGGAGTATCAATGGACTTGCAGTCCTGCATATTAAATCGTTCTAGAACCTTCTTTATATAAGTCTCCTGTGAAAGAGAAAGAAGTTTCTTCGAACGATTCCTTGAAATCTTAACTCCAAGGATATATGCGGCTTATCCCATGTCTTTCATCTCAAAAACTGATGAAAGCCAAGCCTTGATATCCATCACAAAGCCCTTGTCATTTTCGGCTATTAAAATGTCATCTACATATAGAGACATGATAACATACTTGCTTTTAATCCTCTTGATATATACGCAGTTATCTTCATCAAGCATGGTAAAACCATTTGATAAGACAACTTCTTGAAATCGTATATACCATTGCCTCGAGGATTGTTTAAGACCATATATGGATTTAAGAAGTTTACAAACCTTATGTTCGTTTCCTTCTTTTACAAACCATGTTGGTTGTTTCATATAGATCTCCTCGTCCAATTCTCCATTGAGAAAGGCAGTCTTTACATCCATTTGATGTAATTCGAGGTCTAAGCAAGCTACCATTGCCAGAATTAGGCGAATCGAGGTAAAACGAACAACAGGTGAGAAGGTCTCTTCGTAGTCTATCCCTTCCTGTTGCGTAAAACCTTTCGCGACAAGGCGAGCTTTATATCTGTCAATAGAGCCATCAGCCTTATGCTTGATCTTGAGAACCCATTTGTTCACAATAGCTCTACGTCCTCTGGGTAAGTCAACTAAGTCCCAGACTTGGTTAACTTTTATGGATTCTAACTCCTCTTGCATCGCTTCCATCCATTTGTCTTTAGTATGGCAAGATACGGCCTGTTTGAAAGTAGAAGGCTCGTCATCTTCTTGTAGTAAAGTCATAAAGGTTTGCAGAAATTCATCCTTAAATCTTAGAGGAGCCAACCTTGTACGACTACTACGTCATATTTGAGATTCTTCAAGTCCTTGTTGACTCGAATTTAGATCAATTCTAATATCACTCCCACTTGGAATGTCGTTAGAATTGCTCCCACTTGGATCATTATTCCCGTATGGAATAGGATAATCGTCATTCGTATAATCCATTGGTGAAGGTTGAAACGTATTTTCGTTTTCACCAAGAATTCTCCCACTCGAATGAGGTAATCCTTCTTGATCATAAATCTCAAATAGAGATAAGTCCTGACTTATCTCGCCCTGTCTTGGAAACTCGTTTTCCAAGAAAGTGACATCCCTCGACTCAAACTCAATTAGCCCACCATTGTCTTCCTGACTAACAAAAACATAACCTTTGGAGTTTTCTGCGTATCGTATAAAGATACATTTCCTTCCCCTTGGCCCAAGTTTGCCATACTTATGGGAGGAAATATGTGTGTAGGATGCACAACCCCAAGGTTTCAAAATGTTTAAGTCAGGAGACCTTTGGTTCCACAACTCATAAGGAGTGGAGCTAACTGATTTCGAGGGTACGCGGTTTAAAATGAAAGCGGCCGTCAATAATGCATCACCCCAAAAGGTGATTGGCAAGTTAGCTTGCGCCATCATTGAACGGACCATTTCCATTAAAGTCCTATTTCTCCTTTCTGCAACACCGTTTTGTTGAGGAGTATAAGGCATAGTTACCTGATGTACTATGCCTTTTTCATCACAAAGTTCCTTAAAACTTATTGATTGATATTCACCGCCCCTATCGGTTCGCAAGACCTTAATCTTGCGATCTAATTGATTCTCCACTAAACTCATATAGTTTTTAAAGCAAGCCAATGCTTCACTTTTGTGGGATATCAAATAGATATGTCCGAATCGGGTGAAATCATCAATAAAAGTGATGAAATAGGACTTCCCGCGTCTTGTCTTGACATTCATCGGACCACATATGTCCGAATGGATAAGCTGTAATGGAACCTCGGCCTTTGTGCCGGTTCCAAACGGCTTGCGACAAGATTTCCCCACTAGGCAATGTTCGCAGGTCGACATTTCAACCTTTGAAACATTGGATAGAAGGCCATGTTTGGCAAGTCTATCCATACACGTTGGTCCAATATGACCAAGCCTTGCGTGCCAACAAATCACATCAGACTCATAAGTCTTAGAATTTGCAATAATGAAATTTTCATTACACGAGGAATCATACATTGTACTCATTACAATAAATCCTTTAAATACAAACCCAGTACCAATAAGAGTATTATTACAACTTAAGTCCACATTACAATCATGAAAAAACCAGTTATAGCCAAGACCCATTAACACGACCACAGAAATTATATTCCTTCGAATATCTGGAGCGAAGAGGACATCATGAAGTAGGAGAGTGCGGCCGTTGTCCAAGACTAGCTTGCAAGTCCCAATGCCTTTCACTTCAACACGTGTGTTGTTTCCTACATAGATCCACTTCGTTCCTTGGGGTATCCGGTGATACTCCACGAAGGACCGTCTGTCCCTTGCTATGTGGTCAGTGGCACCTGAATCAATTATCCAAAATGGATTAGATTCCACAGGAAATATTGAACTAGAAACACATATGTAACTAGTATATTTACAAGTTACCTTGTCGCCTCCACTCGTACATGAACGAGCATAGTGACCGAGCTTGTTGCACTTGAAGCACTTGATCTTCTTCAAGTCTTTCTTCTTGTGCCACTTCTTGTGCCCACCCCTGTATTTGGGTTTCTTGGTAGACTCAGGTTGCTTTTTACGTTCATTAGTGAACTTCGAATGATCTTTCCGTTTCTTTCCCCCATGTGAGGAATTAGCAACCATGTGTACTTCTGCACTTGGCTTGGCAGCCGCAAGCCGCTCTTCCTCTAATTCGAGGTGCTTTGAAACGTCGCTGAAGTTCTTGATGCTCTCATTGTGAGTGAGATGCATCTTCATTTGGTCCCACCCATTTGGTAGGGAACATATGACTGCTTGGATTTGTTGCTCATCAGTGAGCACATGACCTGCGTCCTTTAACTCTGAGATAAGATTCGCCATATGTCGCAGATGTTTCCCCATGGAATGATCTGGACGTTTCTTATATGAATCGAACCTTATAGTTAAGGCGCGAAGTTTGGACACCGATGTGCCACCGAACTTCTCCTCTAGTTTGGACCATATGTCCATGGCTAGGTCATGTTCTCGGAAGATGCGCATTATGTCATCGGCCATACTGGACAATAACGTAATGCGGGCTATCTTGTTCTTCCGAGACCAAGCATCAAAAGCTTCCTTGTCTCGTCTGTGTTGGGCCGTAGTGCCCAACTCGGTTTCAATCATGACGTTCTTTAGAGTCTCGAGCACTTCTTGCTCCTCTAGAACGTATTGTATCTTAATGGACCAAAGTTTGTAATTATCGCCGTTGAGTTTTTCACCTCTGTTTAACTCAGCGATGATATTCTTTGAAGCGGAAGACATTTTACTTTTAAAATGCTGCAAAAGACACAAAAACCGAAGGTTTGATCAAAAACATTGCATTGAAAATTCTTAAAATAAATACAATTCCCACTTGAAATGAGAATAGAATATCCCATTTGGATAGTTCTAATTTCAACTCCCACTTGGAATGATATTTACGATTTGATAAGTTACTTTCGAAAAATATTGAAAATGTTACTCTAGAATCGGAAAGGTCACTACGTTTCCAATCACCATCTAGAGTAACTTTCAATATTTTCCCATCACTTTATCAAATGTTAGTACTCTTATAGTACTTCGCAGTGGAAAAGCGTTTTTTAAAAACGTATTTTTCAAAACGTATGAAAACGTATTTTTCAAAATTGTATATTTCGACTTAGTACCCTTATGATACTAGCGAAATATTCGGCAATCCCTGGCCATTTGCCGGGGTAGAGCCGTAGCCGTGCCATGGCCGGATCCCCCTTGTGGGGATTTCTCTGCAAGCCACAGTCGCCGGTTCCCGTATGGATCCAAGCGTTCCCTCCTTCAGGGGAATTTGCCGCAGAGAATTGCTGTCGGACCCGTAGGGGTTGTCCATGCAAGCCACTGCCATGCATGCCCCCCCTTTCGGTCACGTAAGCCACATCCCCAAAAATTTGGACAACCAAGGCTCAGCAATGGCCCCATTCCCTCGGTCAAGGGCCTCTGCCCTAACCGGGGCCGGCCAATGTCGGCCAAGGGCATAAGACTGGCATGGCCATGGACTATTGGCCTAGGCCGGCCATGTTCCTTTGGCCATGGCCGGTCTCCCCCCTTGCATGGGGTGGCCGCATGCACTCCTCCCCCTCGACGGGGTGGTCGTGGTGGTTTTCGTCGTTATTGGCCGTAGCCAACCCCCTCCGCATGGGGAGGGGGGATGCATTGCCTCCATTGCCCATATGGCTATAGATTTCATGCACCAAAATTCATCTTCCCCGATGGGAATAACCACCATCTTCTTCTCCGGTGAAGAACCCGTTCGTCGAGAAAGTAGTTATCCTCCAATGGCCGTGTGCCAAAAATAATAACTTACTTCAAAAAGTTCGTAAACTACGCGCTCCACATGAAGAGAGTGCCCATTCCCTATGAATGGAGACTCAACATCCATGAAGATAGCGAGTTTGACGATATGAACGGTTGGTTCTTCCCGTCACGGAGAGTTCCTGCCATATCCGTAATGGTAGGAGACCCTAACGTGAAAAGAACAACCGCTGCGTTCTCTCCGTCACGAAGTATTCCTACCATATCCATAATGGTAGGATACCCATTCGTGAAAAAGACAACGACTCGTTCATAGTTTCGACGGGGCGACGGTCTGACCGGAGCGAATCCGTATGGCTCTGATACCAATGTGGGATCCTGTCAAAACAGCGTTGTTAGGATCGAAATAAAGTAGAGACTTACGTTTGCGTATGCGGCACAGTAGTCTCTAAACTTTGCACTCAGATTCGCCACAACGGTCGATACTTCGTCACGGAGGATCGAAGCAGAGTTTCACCGCCTAAATCTCTAACTAGAAGAGGATTTTAATGGAAGGGAGAAGAAGAACATAAGGATGCCTTATGCAAACTTATGGCATGAAAAGTGTGAATGAATGCCTTACCCTTGGGTCCTATTTATAGGCTTTAGGGGTGGTTATTGTAGGAAATAACCAATTATAAGCTTATTAGCCTATATTAGCACATTCATTTATCCTCTTCTTCATTCACTTATCAAGTGCCTTTATGCACTTATAAAGTGACTTTTTCCATTTATCGAGTGGCTTTTTCCACATATCGAGTGGTCCTTTTCACACGAGAAAAGGTTCCTTCATGCACGCTTTCGTGCACGCGACATCTGAGGTCCGTATACCCTCATACATCCCCTCATGGGTGTATTCATGTCGTCCATATCTAACAAGGAGGGTGCGTGGGCATTCAGGAAAGCTAACCATCCTAAGTTGGCAAAGATGGTCTCGACTTCGGAGAAAACTCCGAGATCGATAAGCGTTTGTGCGTGTGCAAATTTGGTGGATAGGTGTCCCTGTGCATCGAGTCTATGATAAAAATTTTTTTGTTCTTGACTCAAAAAATGGTAGCCACGCAGGCCCAACATTGGGTCCTCAGGAGGGATGATAGGTAGAGGTTGGGGCTGTGTAGGTTGTGTAGGAGGAGGGCGTGAGTGTGGTGGACGTGTGTTCTTTCGTCTCTTGCGAGACTACCCCTCCTCACGCATAATACCCTTACCCTTATCTTGATCCTGGGCCATGTGAGTGTGTGATGCTAGTGTATGCAAGATATGATGAATGCACACAAACACTGGCAATCGAGCAAAATAGTAATACTAGGGCAAAATTGTAAATGGAGCTAAGGAGCGAAGTTACCCAGTAGAGATGACGATCCTTGCTCATAGATCACTCAACGTAGCATAATGAGAGCGAGTGTGAAGTCGCGGCACTTCTTTTCAGCAAATTTTCGAAATGGGGGGGGGGGTCAGGCGGAAATTAGGGTTTTTTCTAGGGTTCAATGCAAGAGGGAGAGAGAGAGAGATTGATGGAGAGAAGGAGATAGGAAGTGGGGAGATCGATTGAGGGAGGTTGGGGGTCGGTTGGGGGAAGAATCTGGCTGGTTGGAGCTTGGATAAGTCGAAACGGCGAAGGAGATCGAAATCGGGTGAGGGGAAATGAACGGGTGAGGGCGGGGGGTATTTAGAGGGTTTAAGTCGAACCGATCGTGTGAGTTTTCACCCGATCGGTTGGTTATTATGTCGAAAATTCTTGTTGAAAAGAGGCTACAGGCGAACCGATCGGTTGAGTTTTCAACCGATCGGTTGGCCGCTTCACAATTTTTCCCGAGAGTTCTGTGCAGCTCACCCGGTCAGTCACACGACCATGCTTCTATCAACCGATCAGTTGATTAAATCCAAAATTTTCCGAGACTCCTGCTCTTTTCACACGGTCTGCCACCCGGTCTCATTTTGCTTCACCCGACCGGTTTGTAGATGAACTGATATAGGCCACTTTCTGATACGTCCCACCCGATCGGTTGAGGGATCAACCAATCGGTTGGGGGCTTGTTCCCTGCAAACGTCCAAAAATTGCCTAAGTCTCTCGACGGAAGTTCCCATTGCTGAATTTATTTATCAAAATAAGAAAAATAAAGCTAAAAATAATCCTAAAAACCAAGATGAGAGTTTAGAACATGGGTTGCCTCCCATGAAGCGCTTTTTTTAACGTCGCTTTCTTGACGCCCATAAATGATCTTCAAGGTGGACGGGGGTGATGCCCTAAGTTTGGAATCCCTTCAGATTATGAATTGGTGGCCCTTGGTGTCGTTGGCAGTGACAAGTAGACTTGCTCGACGATCCTCCCTCAGTTGATGGTATCTGGGGGCTTCTCTCTTATATTGGCGTCTATCGCCACTCTTTTTAAGATCTGGATCTCATCACCGGTAAGCCCCATGGGCTCTTTCCACTTTTTCCTTGTCAGAGGAGCTTTTTGGAATCCGGGAGGGGTCGTATGTGGGACAACCGCTTCCCCAGCAACATCTTCTTTCTTCATACCCTCATGTTCTTCAAGATCCCCAAAGCTGTCTGGGGGATTCCTTGAGAGAATTTCCCAGGCCCCAGCTTCCATAGCTCTTTCTTCCTCATTGTCCAGCATATTGCAACCAGCTTCATCCGGGGGGTGCTTCATAGATAAGCCCAAGTCGAACTCGACCTTTTCGTCGCCAACATTAAGGGATAGCTTCCCTTTCTTCACGTCTATCAGCACGCCAGTAGTGGCCATGAAGGGCCGTCCAAGGATGATGTGCGTATGAGTGTCTTCGGGCATATCCATCACCACGAAGTCTACCGACACATGTACTCCACTGACATTAACTGGAAGGTCATGTACAATTCCCACCGGGTATTTGATCGATCTATCGGCTAATTGAAGTGTCATACCCGTGGGCTCCAGGTCTCCCATCCCTATCCTCATGTATAGTGACAGGGGCATTAGACTGACGCTCGCTCCCAAGTCCACGAGCTCCCGATGGATCCTTACTTCCCCAATCGTACAAGGAATGGAGAAGCTTCCCGGTTCTTTTAGCTTGGGCGGATTCGGTCGCTGGATGAGAGCACTACATTCCTCCGTGAGAACGACCTTTTCCTTTCTCGAACCCCTTGTCACCAAGCCTTTTAAAAATTTTGCATAGGAGGGAATTGTCTCTATGGCTTCGAGGAATGTGATCTGCAAACTCAAATCCTTGACCATAGCGAAGAACTTGCTGTATTTTTCATCAATTTTAGCCTTGGCAAGTCGTTGTGGAAAAGGCACAACGGGCTTGAATACTCTAAGGTTCTCCTCCTCCGCCTTCTTCTTCTCTTCTTCAGGGACTCCCACTGGAGTCGTATTCTTTGGTGACGGAGCTTCGTCATCATTCGATTTTTCAATTGACCGCCCAATGACCAACGGAGCTTCCGGTTCCTTAACGGGCACTCTCGTAGGAATTTGTGTCCCGCTTCTCAAGACGATAGCGGACACATTTGCATGTTCATGCGTTAGTGCCAAAGTCTGATTTGCCCCCCTCGGGTTAAATTCCAGTTGTGGCGACAATTGATTTTGCGACCTTTGAAGGTTCCCACCTGCAACCCCAGCTGGGTTACTTGGTCGGTGAGAGCCCTCTGCCCCATTTCCAGCTTCAAATTGATCTTCTCTTGGTTTGTGATATACTGAGTCAAGTGGGACTCAACCGGGGAGATAACACGCTGCTGGCCATATGGTTGCTGCTGCTGCATGGGCTGCTAGTTCCTTGGTTGATACTGCTGGTACACCTGTGGAGGCTGCTGCTGCTACTGATACTGTTGTTGTTGTTGCCTAGGTTGCTGATATACTTGTTGTTGTGGCTGCTGAAGCGGCTGCTGATAGGGTGCCCGATAGCTAAGATTGGGGTGGTTCCGGTTATTTGGAGAATAAACCGGGTTGGATCTAGTCCGGGGTGGATACGGCGCATTACCCGTAGGGTTGAAGAAAAGCGCACTAGCTTGATCCACCGGTGGTGAAATGTCACCACCCTCGAAGTCTCCTAGGACTTCCGCTTCTACCACTGATACTTGTTGGGTGCCGGCACCACCAGCTCCTACCATGAACGCTGAGATCTGGGTCGATAGCAAATCAAATTTTCTAGACAACTTGTCGATGTCCTCGACTCTATGAATGCCTCCAGATCTAGGTGTTGCACGCTCGTCACACCACCGCTCGTTGTTTGATGCCATGTTTTCCAAGATATTGCCGGCATCTTCTTCACTTCTAGACATGAAGGACCCACAAGCCATGGCGTCCATCGAAGATTTCAAGTCATCCCTCAGCTCGTTATAGAACAGATTAATAATCTGCCACTTTGGAAGCTCGTGATGAGGGCATCTCCGCTGCATCTCTTTGTATCGCGTCCAAGCTTCATGTATGGACTCGTGGCTGGCCTAGGAGAAGGAGGATATCTCACTCCTCAGCTTCATCGCTTTCCCCGGAGGGAAGAACTTAGTCAAGAACGCATTCGAGAGCTTCTCCCAGGTGTTGAAGGTGTTCGGGTCCTTCCCCCTAAGCCATTGCTTGGCCTTATCCCGCAGAGAGAATGGGAATAGCTTCTGTCGGATTGCTTCAGTGGTGACACCATTAATCCTAAATGTGTCACACTTCTCGAGGAAGGAGTCCAGATGTTCAATAGGGCTCTCCATGGGTGCCCCAGAGAATTGATCCTGTTGGATCCACGTCACTAATGACGGCTTAAGCTCGAAGCTCTGGGCTAAAATAGCCAGAGGTCGAATGGAGGAGGTAGACCTGATGGAGGGCATCGAGTACTCCAGCATGGACTTATACGGTGGGGTATTCTTCCCCATGGCTTCAGACTCGTCTCTTCTTCTCTTCTCTGCGGCCAGACACCTAAGGGTGGCGTTAATTTCCGGGTCAATAGGAATCAAGTCGTCTAGACTCCTTGTATTCCTGTGCATGAAAAACAAGAAATACCTGTGAAGCAAGTATGGGATAGGAACAGATAAAAACAGGAAAATAAAAATAGAAAATAAAAATGAAGAAGTAGAATACGAAAACTATCACGAGATAGATATATGAGCTAGACTCAAGGGTTTATAAGGTCCTAAAATAAACAAACACGTTGCCTCCCCTGCAACGGTGCCATAAAGCTTGATGTCCCCCGGGTTTGTAAGCATGCATGCAAGGTGTGCAATATGACAGGGGGATACCAGATTTAAAATATTTGTACCGCAAGCGCACGGTGTTGTAGTGTGGCTTGGGTGTCGAACACAGGGAGGCGTGGTTGTGCTTGTTTCTAAGAGGAACCGATTCACCCTAGGGGGTGAGCTAGCCCGAATCGATAGATGGTTTGTCACAAATTGTAGATACGAGGGATAAACAATATAAAAGGAAACCTAGGACTTCGGTTTCCACCCTATCATGTGTTCTCACAATTACGACCGGCGGATAGGACAACGATCGGAATTAGGGTTTAGTGGTGAGACGTCGCCTTTAAGAGTGATACCAGCGTCTCATGGGCCCGATATTCCGGTCGGTGCCCATGATGATACACCGGACTACCCGGTTTCGGTCAGTGGGCATTGCCATGTCCATTAACACTAACCGACTCCGGGAGCACTAAGCTCGCAATGATGACTCTGATCGGTCCATATTTTACACCTTTTTTCTGCATCTTTGCTTGCCATTTCGATTTCTCATATTGCGATTTTTATGGTTAGTCGATGATATTGCATTACTTTTCACTATTTCTTGTTTTTGTCGAATTTCAGGAAATATGGAGCAATCAAAAGCAAAAATGAGCTTAAAGGACTTGCATGAGTATCAGAGCGTCGCCCATGGCCCTATTAAGAAGCTAACTGCTGGTGGAGGACGAGTGGAAGAGGAAGGAAATCGATAGAATCGACGAGGAAGCAAGGAAGAGAAGACATGATTTCTGAAACAGGCCACTCGGTCGAGTATGCAGTATACTCAATCGAATAAAGAAGCAGACTCGATCGAGTACAACTGACACGGAAGTGTTTTGAGCCGCAGTCCACTCGACCGAGAGGATATTCTCACTCGGCCGAGTAGAGAACGCCACTCACCCGAGTGAGTCAAGATCTTCTAAAGGAAAACATGCCAGACTCTCTGGAATTTTGGGAGAACATCAGAAGACCCTACTCGGCCGAGTAGAGAAGTCCACTCGTCCGAGTGAAGAATCCCACTCGGCCGAGTGAAGCCGATGACACGAGCGTGCAGATTTTCAGATAGCCTCCCACTCTTTTGAAATCTGTTATTATTTCAGTAGTCAAAGTATTTTTCTCATATTTTGTAAGGATAGTAGACTTCATGATGGTTCCAAAGCCGCCAAGAATGTGCCAATCGAAGGTCGGATGAAATCTGGAGAATTTCTGCAAGTTGATGCTGCAGTGCTGGAATTCGCATATCAGTGTCACTCGGCCGAGTGACATTTCACTCGGCCGAGTGAGCTTTCCACTTGGTCGAGTGACCATTTTTGACAGTTTTTGACATAGTGCTATTTTCTGCAGTTTCTGTAGAAATTCTCACTCGGCCAAGTGAGCTTTCCACTCGGCCGAGTCGTTGTCTGCCCAGAACTTAACTTACACGCAGATTTTATTTTGGGCGCGAGTTTCGGAGGGGTTTTAGGGCTTATTTGCTATGGTTTTTGGGGGGGCTATTTATGAGGTTTGTAGCCGTCATTAGAGAGAGTTCCCATATGCTTTCTTAGGGATTATTTGAGAGGTTAGGTCATGCCATAGGCCCTCTCTTGGATCTAAAAGCTTGTATTTGGATTGAAGTTCTTCATCAAAGCTAAGTATTTTGTTCTTATTATTTGAATCTTTGTTTTGATATCCTTTTGTATGAAAGCAATGATTTTTATTGATTCCTATATCGTTATTGCTATGCTTGAGTAGATTCGTTGTTCTAGGGCATATGGATGAACCCTATGGATCTAATTTAAGATTTGTGATGAATTAATCTCTTTGTTGCTAGAATTGCTAAAGGGGTTAGGTTGTGATTGATTTATCACGGATAGCTAGGAATTTCCATCAATTTGGGGTTTGCAAGAGATTGGATTCCGATCGATGGGAAGGCCTAGATATACGAATTAGGTTTATAATCGAAATTCTCTAGATTTGGTTTGCAAGAGATCGGACCAAAGCTAGGATTTTTATTATAAATCTATACCCATATTCGTTTGCAAGAGATTGGACGAATACGAACTATCACAACCTAGATCGTAACTCGAGTTTGCACGAGAGTGGGCTCGAGGAGCGATTGGACGATGCTGTCGATCTTCATGCTAGTGGCTTAGGTTAGGGTTTGCACGAGAGTGGGCTCTAATCTAGGTTTGCTATAGACCGGCAATAGCGCGAGAGCGTGAGCTTGGTTTTACATTAAGTTGCGACTAGTTCACCTCAACACAAGTCTAGTAATATTGAGATTCACTATTTACAATGATGTATGACGATCCGTAGTGGGAATTTCCTAGCCCTAGACACTTTTATTATATTTTATTTGAATTGATATTTGACCAACATCACTATCACCGACACCGACAACCACCACCATTTCCATTACATCACACCATAACCATCTCCACCAATAAAACCTTCGTAATCGAGCCAACCTAGGATAGCTTGGAACCAACACCACCTCCTTGTGTTCGATACCCGATCGCCACTTGACCGTGCTCTTGCGGTAAAACTACAATCGTTTTCCGGGTGTATATCCGGGGCCGATTAAGTTTTTGGTGCCGTTGCCGGGGAGGTGTTTCCCGTTGGGTGCCAATTTGTCACAATTAGGTTGATTTGACTATGAAAAAAAATTAAACAAAAGAAAATTTTCACTCCCGCCACCATTATTATCATTTCTATATTCTTTTGTACCACTGATATTATTCTCCGGGTATTTATCTTTATTGATCAGGTGCTATGGATTATACTACGTGGACCACAGATTTTGATCAGAGTGCTCAGATGGGAGAATACTATTATGATCAGAGTGCTCAGACGGGAGAATACTATTTTGATCAGAGTGCGCAGATGGGAGAATAATTTTTTAAGGAAACGCACTGGCCCGAGCTTGATGAGAAACAAAGGATTTTTTTGATAAGATGCATGCACACCAAGTTGAAATACAAGCTAGGCTTGATAAGGGCGACCTTCAATTGGAATGGGTGAAGAGGGAACTGGAAATGAATGCGCTCATGCTTAAGGTTACAGAGATTTCCAAAGTTATCAGTTCTGCTTCTTCATTTTATGGGCAAGAAGCATCACCGGTCATATTGCCAGAGCCAGAATGTGCCGTCATCGATCCCACATCCTACGATACAACTATTGCATATAAAGAATGGATGGACGAAGAGGCCATGGAGGAAGCAGAAATTGAGTCATATGCACAGCCAGAAGAGGACGCATTTCAGATATTATTGGATGGCCTCTTGGAGTCAGTGAGATTCGCCGGTTCAGAGAGCATTACAGCAGGTGATGCATTTGAGCGACGATTTGCAGATTTTGTTATGAACCGTGTTTCAGCTGCAGGAACAATTGAGGAGGACATCCATGTCAGTCTTGAGGGGGATAGACTATATTTTTGGATTGCTTGCGGGCATTCCCCTTCACATGATACATCCCCACAAGTTGACACACATGAGCAGCCAGCATCACCATTCCAGAGAGAGCCTACATTGATAGTTGATGAGAAGGCAAAGGAGCACACTGTCGAGCCAGAGCATATTGATGAGGAGGCCTTACACACAGAGCCAGAGCTTATCACAGAGGAGGTCATACATCGGGACGAGGACACAGCTATTCATGAGGATCCCGAGCACCATCCTCCTCCATTAGAGCTCCCGCAGCCACCTCATCCTTCCATTGACGTCGAGGACTATCCCACAGAGCCTACTGCTCCCACTCAGGGAGATATTTTTACCCACTCCATTTCTGAATCATGTAGTCCATTCGATATTTATTTTGATTCAGATATTTTTGACACGTCATACCTTTTACAGCACACATGCGATTATGGACCGGAGGTATGCTTGGACGTGTCACAGTTTGATGAGTCTATCAAGGAGATCCACAGCTATGATCCAGATTTACCTGATCAACTGAGAGAGGACACCACGGAGACAACTATCACAACACGGGAGGATATTGGATTATCTCCAGGGAAGTATCGTCAACCACTATTTATTTCATATATTTCTATAGATGATCCTCTTTGGAATACTTTTATTACGAGGGTGAAATTTTTGTGGCGATCTGATGCATCCTATTCTCTGTAGGGTACAGGTGGAGTCCTTGTGGGAAAGCTGGAGGATGCATTGTTGGAGTTCGTTGGAGTCCGTGGACATATGCGTCTGGCAGAGCCACGGAAGGAGCAGTTGGAGCAGTTGCCTACACCAGCAAAGATACTGGATCCGCCTTTTGCTATAGGTGATATCAATCCAGTAATATAGAAATTTTATGCTTTCAATAAACACGAATCCTCTCGACAGCGAGAGGACCGTATAGATTTGCTTGAATAAATATCGCCTCATATGACGGCAACAAAAATTTTTACACCCCAAACCCATTATATATATTAATTGCCCTCTTCATATTTTGATGTGTCACACACATTTGCTCACCACCTATCGAGCTTCTCTTTCAAGTGAATACTTACGTTCCTATTCATTTGACTTGATCACACTTTGCAAAGTCATGATTTTATTGATCAAGTCATTTCAATAGGATTATTTGGTATAAGCTTAAGAGAAGGCGCTCTCATGCATCATTGTATGTGCATGTAGTTGCATTAGGATTTCATGTCATTCATTTCATCATTTTTCATTCACCCCCTATTATTATCGTTGTTCCTCATATTCTTCCACTATGATCACAGTGATAACAATGTGAAGTTAAGCTTGGGGGAGTGCATTTCCATGCCATTTAGATGCATTAGTTGCATTTTTACTTTATTTTAGGGTTTTTAAAAATTTTAAAAAATTTTGCATCATCTTTTTTATTTTTCCATCTTATTTTCCTTTCATGTGTGTTCATGCATCATATTGTGTACTTGTTTTTTCTTTGCTTTCCTCTCTTTTGTTTTATATCTTTATTTTCTTTTCCTCCTTTTGCTAGATTTGTTTCATATGATGATATCTCTTATTGCTTTAGCAACCATCACGATGCTTATTATTCCTTGACATGCTACTTTGAGTATTCCATAGTCTTGCTATCCATGTGCTTGCTTATATATTCTTTTGATGATTCCTCTATATGAATGCATGATATTAATTGAAGCTGAATGTATTGAATAGTGTTTAGTATGCTTTTGTTGGAAATACACCAAGATTCACGCATCATTAGTATATCTGAAGCATCAGTTTTATTGTCTTATTCACCTTCTGTTGCATGCCTGATATGGTTGTAAACTTTACTGCTTGACATCACTATTTATTGAAATGATTGAGAATATCCATGCTTACATATGAGTTTTAGTTGAAGTATTATTTTATTGAACCATTTGTGCACATCTTAGAGTGAACCGAGTGTTACATTATTTCCTTCTCCACATATATCTTTTTATTCTCTACATGTCACTTGAGTTCACCTCCTAAAGCTAATTATATCGCATCCATTTCCCAAAAAATCCCTATAAAAGAAAAGTTGGCTCCAAAAAGTCCAAAAAGCTAAAAAGGAGCCAAAAACCAAAAATACAAATCATATAGCTTATAAAAATCCAAAAAGAAAAATGAGAAACAAAAAGTTCAAAAAGAAAAAGAAAGATGTTTTTCTATCTCATTATTGGGGCCATTGAATACTTGGGAAACCCAAGGCAAAAATCCCATTTTGCACTATCATATTCCTTTAGATGCGATGCCTTAAGCTAAGCTTGGGGGGGTGAATTCATTTGACCAAATGAGTGAGTACGACATTAGAGTGGAGAGGTGCACGAATGGGGAAGTTTGATAATGCTGAAACTTAGCAAAATACATTAGTTATGGCGATTTCTTATGAATCGATATAAATATGTGAATGCGATGATTTATTCCATTCTCCATTGCATGTTTGGCATTATTCTTATATGCTTCTGTTATAACTTTTGATTGAAAAGTGCATCGCCAACATTTGTATATTAAATTCTATGAAATGCATGATGTGAATATGAATTGATTGTATGAATTTAGAGAATCCCTTCCTTTGTTCTTAAAAGTTTGCAAGTACCGTGTTTAAGTAAGATATGAAATCTTTATAGCATGAGATTCGTATTTTCCGAGTTATCGTGATGTGTGGCTTATGGCTTGAGATCTGAGAGAATAATCTAGCGACCCCTTCCACTTCGTATTCTTTTCTTTTTCATTTCATTTCCTTTGTTTTCATCTCCAGAGTTCGTCTCTTTACTTATCTTCCTCGAGGACGAGTAAGAGGTAAGCTTGGGGGATTTTGATCGGTCCATATTTTACACCTTTTTTCTGCATCTTTGCATGCCATTTCGATTGCTCATATTGCGATTTTCATGGTTAGTCGATGATATTGCATTACTTTTCACTATTTCTTGTTTTTGTCGAATTTCAGGAAATATGGAGCAATCGGAAGCAAAAATGAGCTTAAAGGACTTGCACGCGTATCGGAGCGTCGCCCATGGCCCTATTAAGAAGCTAACTGCTGGTGGAGGACGAGTAGAAGAAGAAGGAAATCGATATAATCGACAAGGAAGCAAGGAAGAGAAGACATGATTTCAGAAACAGGCCACTCGGCCGAGTACGCAGTATACTCGGCCGAGTAAAGAAGCGGACTCAATCGAGTACAATTGACACGGAAGTGTTTTGAGCCGCAGTCCACTCGACCGAGAGGATATTCCCACTCGGCCGAGTAGAGAACTCCACTCGCCCGAGTGAGTCAGGATCTTCTAAAGGAAAACATGCCAGACTCTCTAGAATTTTGGGAGAACATCAAAAGACCCTACTCGGCTGAGTAGAGAAGTCCACTCCTCCGAGTGAAGAATCCCACTCCGCCGAGTGAAGCTGATGACACGATCGTGCAGATTTTCAGATAGCCTCCCACTCTTTTGAAATCTGTTATCATTCCAGTAGTCAAAGTATTTTTTTTCATATTTTTTATGGATAGTATACTTCATGACAGTTCCAACACCGCCAAGAACGCGCCAATCGGAGGTCGGATGAAATCTGGAGAATTTCTGCAAGTTGATGCTGCAGTGCTGGAATTCGCATATCAATGTCACTCAGCCGAGTGACACTTTCACTCGGCCGAGTGATCTTTCCACTAGGCCGAGTGACCATTTTTTGACAGTTTTTAACAGAGTGCTATTTTCTGGAGTTTCTGTATGAATTCTCACTCGGCCGAGTGAGCTTTCCACTCGGCCGAGTCGTTGTCTGCCCAGAACTTAACTTACACGCAGATTTTATTTTGGGCGCTGGTTTCGGAGGGTTTTTAGGGCTTATTTGCTAGGGTTGGGGGGGGGGGGGCTATTTATGAAGTTTGTAGCCGTCATTAGAGAGAGTTCCCATATGTTTTCTTCGGGATTATTTGAGAGGTTAGGTCATGCCATAGGCCCCCTCTTGTATCTAAAAGCTTGTATTTGGATTGAAATTCTTCATCAAAGCTAAGTATTTTGTTCTTATTATTTGAATCTTTGTTTTGATATCCTTTTGTCTGCAAGCAATGATTTTTATTGATTCCTATATCGTTATTGCTATGCTTGAGTAGATTCGTTGTTCTAGGGCATAGGGATGAACCCTATGGATCTAATTTAAGATTTGTGATGAATTAATCTCTTTGTTGCTAGAATTGCTAAAGGGGTTAGGTTGTGATTGATTATCACGGATAGCTAGGAATTTCCATCGATTTGGGGTTTGCAAGAGATTGGATTCCGATCGATGGGAAGGCCTAGATATTCAAATTAGGTTTATAATCGAAATTCTCTAGATTTGGTTTGCAAGAGATCAGACCAAAGCTAGGATTTTTATTATAAATATATACCCATATTCGTTTGCAAGAGATTGGACGAATACAAACTATCACAACCTAGCACGAGAGTGGGCTCGAGGAGCGATTGGACGATGCTGTCGATCTTCATGCTAGTGGCTTAGGTTAGGGTTTGCACGAGAGTGGGCTCTAATCTAGGTTTGCTATAGACCGGCAATAGCGCGAGAGCGTGAGCTTGGTTTTACATTAAGTTGCGACTAGTTCACCTCAACACAAGTCTAGTAATATTGAGATTCACTATTTACAATGATGTATGACGATCCGTAGTGGGAATTTCCTAGCCCTAGACACTTTTATTATATTGTATTTGAATCGATATTTGACCAACATCTCTATCACCGACACCGACAACCACCACCATTTCCATTACATCACACCATAACCATCTCCACCAATAAAACCTTCGTAATCGAGCCAACCTAGGATAGCTTGGAACCAACACCACCTCCTCGTGTTCGATACCCGATCGCCACTTGACCGTGCTCTTGCGGTAAAACTACAATCGTTTTCTGGGTGTATATCCGGGGCCGATCAGACTCCCAACATCTCATCCTGGCGTTCCCACGTGCTAGGATTCGTTGTTTACGCTAAGGGCGTAAGCTATGGCTAGGGAGTCAACCGCCACGTTTATTCTCCCTTGGCCCAACGGTCAAAGGCGGTCTTTTTCCCGCCGATGATAATAAAACACCTCGCGTAACCAATAGATTCCTAATCCCTATCAAAATCCTAGTCCTATGGACACATTAGGGAGAACCCACGAAGGGGTTCCACCAAAATCCCAGATTTGGGAACTACTCACACATTATAGCTAAAAAGCGATCTAAATGAAAATCGACCGTAGAAATCATAATCAGGCAATTGAAATAAAGTAGTAGCAATGCTATAAAGATAATATCAAAGTTTCATAAAGATCAGAACACTTACAAATAACAATAAAATTCCAGCCGTCACAATAGAGAAAAAAGACTGAAAAAATACACACCTCTCGTTTCTGAAAACCTAGGGCAGTTATATATAGAAAACGAATTCACCCGATCGGTTGAAGAATCAACCGTTTGGGTGAGCTACAACGTTCTTCGGCTGCGGTCTTCAGAAACTTCACCTGCTCACGTGACCCGATCGGTTGGCGCAAGCGGCTCGTCGTTTGGATCTTGCGGTCATCAGGTGAACCGATCGGTTGAACAATCAAACAATTGGTTGGAAATACGCCCAAAAGAACAGAGATTTCAGTCAATTTGGCACAGTCAGCGGGCCGTCGGGTGAGCTCTCTGGGTCGTCATTCGTGAAATTCGCTACAGATGAACCAATCGGGTGAAGGTCACCCGATCGGTTGGAATTCAGCTCCATTTTCCCGAGAACTCTGTTGGGATGAATCGGTCGGCGACCCGGTCAGTTGACCTTGCACTTTGCTTCAGCTTCAGTCCAGGTCGGACACACGTGCATCGCCCGGTCGGTTGGCTGTGTCCAACCAATCGGGTGGGGGCTGAAAGATGGCGATCTTCGTCGTTTGACCCCTGGATCACGCGTGACATCTCCCGTTGCTCCGGGGACTCATGATATCCTCGTTATATGTCCCCTACACTGGCGATCTCCTGCAAATACACAAAAATACCAAAAAGTGAAAGAAAACTAGAAAACACAAGAAAATGGATACGGGACGGCGGAAAATAACGGAAAAACATAAAGAAGACGTGCGTAAATATATAAAATATACACACACGTCATGAGGTGATCTTTTCGATCAGTAACATAACCGGTATCATACTAAAAATTAGACTCCCTATTAACTCAAGATTTCCCCTTTAAGGACTAAACTTTGAGTAATTGATTCTCCCTCTCCGGTAAGGCTAAGAAGCAAAATGATAAATCATTTCAAAGATATTCAAACAAAGATTGCATAGAACCTGATGACACTCAATTTCGAGGTCATTTGAGACCTTAAACTAGTCATCGAAGTTGCATAAAAAATCAGCCCCAAAACTAGTATGTTGACCCTTAAGATTGTAGTTCCGCACTGTTACTTGGGTAAGCTCAGCTTCGGACGTTGTGCCTGTAATATGGACGCACCCGAGCTGGCTAGCGCCTGGGCCCAGGCGTCCGCTAGACTAGGCTAGCGATCGGGCCCAGGCGTGCACCCGTTCCAGGCGCTTGCCCGATCTAACACCCTAGCATGCATTGGCTAAAGGCTGGGCACGGCTAAGCCCAGAAACAGGCATAGCTCAAGATATACTTGGGCTAGAGCAGAGCCTAAAAACTCGGGCTTAGCCCAAGAGGTACTCGGGCTTAGCCCGATAGACACTCGTGCTAGCCCAAGCTCAATGCTTGGGCAAGCCTGAGCCCGTGATTGGGCTTAAGAAGGTGGGATCAGGACTCCGTTTAAGGTTTTGCTATGCGTTTCAAATGGCTCGTCTTTCACGTCATATCATATGTGATTGAAATCCTCATCACAACCAATTGCAACCATATTAGTTTCCATGCATCATATGCATGTTCCTCTTATTACTTGGACAAGGATCTCCACCTATGTGAGACCCTACAGCCTGACCTTACTACAGGTGGGACTCATATCCCTCGACGACAGTGACCGCGAACAGCAGGCGTCGTCACTAGTTCGGTATCATAATTACGTGGTCTGTACCTTGATATGAGTGTTGTTGAGACCACTCTGGATATGTCAATAATGAATTCTGGATTTTTAATTCCTTCATCAATACTATGTCACTGTAAAGCCTACAGTATGGTTGACTGTCAACCCATAATAGCTTCACGATCTTATGTATCATTTTTTCTTAGCTTTGTCTTTGTTGGAGCATATCCAACACACATCGACCAAGGATTTCCACTAAGAATTGTATTGATTCTGTGACACTAACGCTCCCATAACAGGAGAGACAAATCCTCTATTGGCCACTACTCCCCTCGTTCGCTTCAAGTGCCACCCAACCAAATACCTTTCAACAGACACTGTCTCGGTGACACCATTCACGCATAGGCTCGTACAATGACCTCAAGTCAAAGACCCAGCTTGCTTATCATCACTTGAGAGCTTTCATTGATATTTTGGTATGTGCATTACATGTAGTAGCTCTCGTTAGGTCGTTCAGTGAGCTTGTTCTCCAATGAACACATGTGTCTCGTCTCTGATTTCCCTAAATCGATTGATCATGAGATCATCGCCACCAATACTTGGTGAAGATAGAGCACACAATATTCTATTTGATGCATCGACGTCCTTTCTCGATGCATCTACAACTATGAACAGTTTTAGACTTATGCTATATCCGGCCGACACACTTCTCCATGTTTGTGACCCTCATCACGATATATGTTCGACCTCACATTAAGTCTCAGGAATTTATCTTGGTATAAAATACAGACAAACATTTATAATACATACTTAAATAAACAGTACCAAATAGCATACTATTATTTTAAACAAGATGTCCCAATCACAAATAATTGGCCTCGATGGCGTACATTTTCCAACATCTCCCACTTGCACTCAGGTCCAATTATCCTGGAATCACATATCACTTTTACACATGAGTCTCTCCAGAAGATCACATGATAGAGCCTAGGTGAATGGATATTCTAAATTTGTCTTCTGTAGAGACATGCGGGAGTTCTATGTCCGTCAATGCTATATCACATATTGTTGCAGGGTAGAATCTGCTGATAATGAATTTATATTGATGTGGGGAACCAAGGGCACGATGGTTACAAGTTTGGGGTGGAAGACGAGTCTAATCACGATCTGAGGACGATTAGAAGATGAGGATCTCTAGGTCGCCCGTCAATCGGAGTAGGTCGTCCGCTAGTTGATGAGGGTCGCTCGTCAGTTGGAGAAGGATGCCGCAGGTCACACACTCGTTGGCAGCTAGGGTAAACTTCCTACAAGAAGAGAAACTCGTCAGAAAGGCTGGCCGGTTGTCAACCCGCAGCCTCTCCGATGCTTAAGTCAGTTAATGTCTAATGGGGAGAATGTTGGATACGAAGAGCGATCTTAAAGGCAGATCTGTGCTTGCGTGACGAACTAGTATGGAAGGCACAAATATGTGGAGGATATTCGACCTTGAATGTAAGTGGATGTGTTAGGGATTTCTTACAGATTAGCCAGCCCCCTCTCGTTGGAGGAGAGGGGGTATTTATAGGCTGCTGGAGTCGGTTGCTTTTGTTGAGCTGGCTGTGTCAGGGATTTGACCGTTAGCGTCAGGGCCGAACGTGTCAAGCAGGCTTTTATCAGGCCATCAGAGCCGTAAATGTCAGTTGTGCTTCTGTCAAGCTGTCTGGTTGTGAAACGACTAGGCGTGCTTTTGGCAGGCGGTCAGGCGACGAAGCGATCAGGTGCGCTTTTGTCAGACTATGTTTGTAGTGAAACTGGTAGTGCTGTTAGTGGCGAGTTGCTTCCTTCCTTGGGTAGACTGCTTCGGGGTGGAGAGGTAGGAGAGCTACTTCTGGGGCGAGCTACTCATGTGAGATCTACCGAAAGGCTCTTCTCTACGATTCGGATGTGAGATCTGCCGAAAGGCTCTTCTCTACGATTCAGATGACGAACTTACCGCTCTGTTAGGGCGTGCTTCTCAGGAACTCGTCGAGCTTGGTCTCATTGGGGAGATTTAGCGGGCCATGACTTGGGCTTTGAACATGTGGGCCTAGATCGCCTGGGTCGATCTTGAGGTGGTAACAATTACCCCCGGCATTCGAGTCCAAAACAAGAAGTCTGTATCGGCTTGGAAGACACACTTCACTCTATTGGATTACAGCTGTAGCATTAAATGCTAGTCGACCGCTGAATCTCTGAAGTCATCATGATGATTTGGTAGCAGAGAGATATCGAGGCGTCCCTGCCATTCAGAGTACGACACGTGCCACGTACGGCTCTAGGGAGAAGCTGAGGCGATGCCTCTGCTCCGGATCTTACCACATGGCACACCTTCGACAGTCGAGATCGGCCAACGCCCTCTATAAAACATAAAGAGGGGGGAAACAGTGGAGCATTCCTGCTTTCAAATTTCAAAGGGCTTCTCGTCTTCTCTTTACTCTCGAGGATTCTTGTCGTTGGTCATTACTTCGTCGGGCTCCATTGATCTTCTTCTTCTTCTCTAGGAAATTTCTTGATCTATCAATGGCTTCTGGCTCTTCAGCTTTCAATCTGAACGCAGAGGGGTGCTTCAAAGGGCCTGGAAGTGGGGGTGCTGTATGGATAGAGGAAACGCTGGTGTGGCAACATGAGTGGGAAGCATGTCCCGCTATTCCTTCGACGTCGACGATGCAGGGGGGAGCCTAGGAGGAGGGAGCGAGGGCTCGGATGGGGCGTCGACAGAGTCAGGGCCACGGTTCTGATGGGAATAGGGCAATTCAATGCAAAACAAGCACCATCAATCTCCCCAAGATCTGCTCCAAGTACATTCGGCCGCCCTGCACAGTTCGCCTCCCCGAACCCAATAAGAGGGTTTGCTCGCCAAGGGATAACGAAGTCGGAGTCTACTGCCCGACCTTCAAACTTGGGCTGCGGTTTCTGCTCAACCCCCACCTTCTTCACTTGATGAACTTCCTCGAGCTTCCTCTCTTCCAACTAAGGCCAGACTTCGTCAGCTCAATGGTTGGCTTCATTGTCCTCTGCACTATCAGCGAGATAAGTCCAAGCATATCGCTCTTCCAGCACTACTTTGAGATGAAGAAGAGAGGGATGTATCATTGTGTTAGTGCAAGGAGGGGCCGGCCTCTCATCCTTGAGCTGCCGAGCGAGGTGAGGGAATGGAGGGAGAGATTTGTCTTTGTATTGATGCCGGCAGACTCGGTGCTAAGGTCGAACTGGGAGACGCTTAATCCCTCAATGAATAAAGGGGTGGCCTTGATGGGACAAGACCTGGAGAACTCCAAGATCTTGGAGGAGATCCTCGAAGCGATTAGGAAGCATGCGAACTTGATTGAGGGCAATCAGTTCGTCCAGTCTTTCTGGCCCGAAGGTATTGCAATCTTGGCAACCTTCTCCCTATAGGCTCACCCTGATCTTTCTTCTCTGTACAGGTGCGGACATGATTCTCTTACGGGAGGAGCTGATGAGGAGGGCTAGGGGGCTGGTGACCTCGGAGCCGATGGCCAAGAAGCCTTCTGCCCATGAGAAAGGCAAAGGGGTGTTGACAAAGAACTTGGCGAGGAAGTCGGGGCAGAAAAAGGGACTCCGGGGTTGTCATTGGGGCCGAGAGGGGCGAGCGTGACAAGAGGGCGAGGGAGACGCCTACGGCGACCGTTCATACCCCTTCCGTCAGTAACGCAGTGCAGGACGGCTTCGTCGATGTCACGTCCCGCTTTCCAAGTATGAAGGCGAGACGTGAAGAGGTCTGCTAAGACTTGGAGTAGTGAAGCTACAGTCTGATAAGCATCTGGTAATTAATCCATTAGCAGGTTCTTTGCATTACGACGAAACAACAATAATAATAAAGAAGGATAGACAATAAAATTTATCCAACATTCAACATCTACAGATTTTATTCCAAACATACAGAGATAGTCATAAAGAAAAGTACAGATTCTGAAAAAGAAGGCCTAAGCCCGGTCAAAACTAAAACAAAGGAAGGGTGCAATGCACCGAACAACCTAACAACAACTACTAAGAAAGTAAACAACAACTAAGGAAAGTCACCAGCTGAGACTAAGGGTAGAACTCCGGTATTCTCGAACTAAACGTCAACAGCTAGTCATCCTCAGCAACTAACTCAGGCTCAAACCTGACATGTGACACCCAAAGAGAAAAGGGCACATGTCAGTAAAAATCTTCAAAGAGGTAAAATGAGACTTTTGTGCAAGGAAACGTAAAGCACAACAGTTATAAGATAAATGCAGCTTAGCAGTTCTAAAATAATGATGATATGGCATGATAATTCAATGAATGCAGTAGTTAAAAGAACATGATACTTGCAATGCATGACACGTCGTAGCGAGAGCTACAAAACGATATTCACGATTTACATGATTAACTTGTATTCACGATGTGCACAGGGTTTACGCCTTACAGCAGAAGTTGCTGATCGTGCACACTTCTCTTAACCCTACCCCTCCCACGTGTGTATGGACCGACACCCATCTTCTGGATCACAAGCTAGGAAGTTTTATTGGCATATGGTTGTGCCTGCAAAGCAGGTGCCTAGCCTCAATCAATATGTAGGAGTCAAAATCCTACTCGTCGTAGCTTACAATTTAAAATTAGCGTATGCTACACATTCATGATAAAGCAAGTTGATGCATGGAATGACATGGCAAGATGCATGAACATGGAAATAAGCAGTTGAAAGTGCGTACAGTTAATTTGAAAGTAAACGTGACATGCGGCATGAAATGATAGCATAGCAAAGGTGTCGGATCTAGCTTCGTTGTCAAGCTAGATCTAGTAAGGGCATCTAGGCGACTATCATTTCATTGCCTAGTCTCTTTTATGCTATTTCACAAATTGTCCTAAGACATGGCCTAAACAAATACTGTCAAGTTTCACTTTCCTGAAGACAATCACGCTGCGATCTCCGTTCAATCAAGTCCAAGATCTACCAATGTGCTTAGCCCAATCCAGCCTACAGTCCCAGTTATTAAGATCTTGATTAATGAGTTATTCAAAGCAGTAAAGTTACGGTTTTTAGTCTTGATTAGCATGCGATGTGGGGGTTCCTACGGAGCGGGGTTTACCTCTACACGACACGAGATCTACACTGGTAGCGATGTCAGTGGTGAAATCTACACTGGTAGCGATGTCAGTGGTTGAATTAATAGAAGCGAACAACGATCTAACGGTATGGCAACGATCAGCGAGCAACGATCTAACGGCAGCGAATGGCGATCCTCCGGGTAGCGGCACGATCACCAAACAGCGACGCGAAGGGGAAGGACAGCGGCACAACGTTCTACGGCATCGGGAAGACGTGGATAGCGGCACGAGAAGGCACGAGAGGCGGCAGACAGCGAACTCGCGGCCTGGAGTGCGCAGATCTGAAGTTTCCATGCACAAGGGAAGGCGCACCGAAGGTAGCTACGGCTAGGGGAGGGCCTGCACGGCTGGGGGGTCACTTGAGGGGTGACCGACGGTAGGGGGAGCGGCCGGCGGCAGCAAAAAAGCCCAGGCCGTGAGTTTTGATGGGTGAGGGGACAATTTTAGGGTTTTAAGGGTGTTTGCGCACTGTTTTAGGGAGGAGGAGGAAGTGCTGACGTGGGGGAGGCTGGCCGTGGATGGAGGACGTCGAGGGGAGGTCAGAACATAAGTGGGGGTCGCCGGCGGCGGCCGAGAGTGGGGTTTAAAGCGAGGAGGAGCTGGGCAGTTTTGTATGGGGCTTTAGGTGTTTTGCATGGGGTTTTGAAGGTGGTTGTTGTTGTTGTTGTCGAGGGGATGATGGCCGGAGGTGGAGGACGTTGGGGGGAAGCCAGGCCGCCAGTTTTGGGACGCGTGTGTGGGTTTATTGGCAGCTGCTACGGTTTTGCGTGAGTGGTGAAGAAGCCCAGCTGTGAGTTTTAAAACTTGTTATATGTTATATAGGTTTAGAGTGTAATGATTTTAAGGGTTTTAAGAGGAGAGAGGGAGAGATATAGGGGTATAGCTTAGTCTAAAATGAGATGATGAATAGCCTAGATTGGTGATACGTAAGAGATTTGTTTTGATATTTGGTTTTGAAAGTGGGGTGCACTTAGATGATTGGAGAGAGAAGATGTGAGAGGGAGGGGGTAAAGTTAGGGTGATATAGGATGGTGAGTAGCCAATGAAATACATTTCAACCTATAGGTTTAATTAGGGTATTTGAATTATCAAATTAATTAGGCTAAGTACATTAGAAGGGGATTAGTGGAAAAAGTATGTCTAGCGGTGTCCGATAATTATGAGAAAAATACCGTGACGACCGTGTTGACGAGAGGGTCGAGACTAAGACAAACGGTCATGGGCTAAGGTAACAAAAATCGAAACTAAAAATAAAAATGTCTAACAACGAAGGTAAGAGTTACGACACCTCTTCAAATAAAGTTGTTTTGTGGGAGAACGACCCGTGAAATAACTTTCATAAATTATTCCACAAATAAGTACTCTTCCAGAGGGTCACAACGACATATCACATTGTATGGTTTGGGTACAAGAAGAGGTCAAAATAAATATGCGTACGAACAAAAGTACGCGCACGAAAAACGTTGGATCGAAAAGCGACTGTGACATCCTACCCACCATAGAATAAAGTCCGTCCTCGGACTTTCAAAAAATATATATACATTTATATATATACATAGCCACTCTAGTAACTACCCCAAACGTATCACAATGTAATTCAAACCATGTATAGTCACTGCAAGTGCTTATATATGCACTAGGTAGTCAAACAGTAATACTACAAACATATATATATATATATATATATATATATATATATATATATATATATATATATATATATATATATATATATATATATATCTATCTATCTATTCTATAAAACATGAAGAATTTGAATTTTGTCCTACGTGGCATGGGTTTATCCTACGTGGACAAGGAAATGTTGACTGGGACAAACACAATATGGTGACTAGGATGAGTTTGGAAGGAAACTTTGGGGGGAAATGTTTCAAAATTCAAAATGGGGGGGGAATCAGTTGGGGGGAAACATGGAGCCATTTCAAAATTCCAAAAACACAAGCTCTTAGCAAATTTAAATCCATAAAACCCAAATGTGAGCTGTTCCTCTCCCCCAACAAACGTTTTGTAGCCCGCCATCAAGCCCTCTTCACAAGTCCCCAACATCTTCTTCCCCAAGCCTCTACACTATCTGTTTCGCATCAAACCATATATGGCCAATTGTTCATCTGCAGCTCAAGAATACGTTCATTTTGTCTCCATCCAAACTTTCCATGATCAAGTCTTACGCTTCTCAAAATTAAAATTATTTTCGAGCCACTTCATACGAGATTGGAGCCCTGCATCTCTCAAAGCATTCCGTCCAAACATTTACCTTGCGATTTCAAATCCTGCAATAGCTTCACCAGTTCATCGATCATACTGCTCTTTAAGAAGCCAACAACCATAATTCCAGCCAAAATCCTGTCAATCTTCCCTCTGTTCGTCCTGAACTCCGGATAAAACTTCAAGCACCCATCAACAAACAATGACAATGACGACAGCATGAAGAAACATGGCTTGGGCAGGATCATATAGGGTCGAGGCTGGTGCCAGATCGTCGAGGTGTTCCTCTTCCAGCGACATCACCACCTTTATCATCACCGTCGCAGC
>JAULAV010006732.1:0-25002 GCA_030789695.1 Scilla litardierei | reverse complement strand
TGATGAGCTTATCGGAATGGTAGGAATGATGTTGCCTTAGTAGCATGCTTTGCAGATCTTCATGAGTTGGTTGTTCCTTTGTGGTAGTCATCGCGATGATCAGTAACCTTCATCTGCCATTTAACATGTAGGATGATCCTTGACCCTTAGGGGTAGCGCAAAAGCTACTTATCTTCAGTCCAATGGTGCGCTGTAGGCACTGCACAGTATCTGGATAACAGATTTACTGCCAACGCTCTCTAGAGATGCGTGCAATTGGCTAGATAAAGGAGTGTACCAAAAACACTTGAGTAAGGAACTTCAAGACCTATGATATCCTTTCCATCTTCCTGCGAATGGAAGAGGTCTTAATGTGCATCCATACAACCAGTAGGTGTACTTAGTGGATTGTAATTATCCATGTTTCTTCATCAACTTCGGGTGAATGAAGTTTAATGTCACATGTTTTTCATCTTCGGGATGATAATTTCATCATCTGGATGATACGTCATCTTCTGGATGATTATTCATCTTCTGGATGACCACTCATCTTTTGGATGATGTTTTCATCTACTAGATGATGTTTTCATCTTCTGGATGATTATTCATATTCTACATGACCATTCAACTTCTAGATGATGGTTTCATCTTAAGGTTACAATATTTGATCGTTGATGTTGTTGAGGAGTTGATAGATCGACGGTTGCGAAGATCCACGAGTTGTCAAACTATCCGTAAGACAAGGAACCTAACAAATATGGGTCGGGCTTGGGTTCGATCTGAAACCTCTCCGACGCTCAAGTTAGTGTTGATGTCGAAGAAAGTTTAGATAGTTATAAATGAACTTATCAAGTTCGAACTATCTATGCCGAACTATAATTTTAACTGGCGAGAATTCAAGTATATAAAGATACTGACCTCTTTTTATGGAATTGTTGTCTGAACCCCTTTTCTGTGGAATGACCCTTCCTTTTATAGGAAATGGATGATTTATGACGACGCTTCATGTTTTGAACTGTCGTCATAATGTAGAATATCAAGAGTTTGTACGTAATAATCATTAACATCAGGGATCATTAATGGCCACCAGTAAATGTTGTTAATAAATGCTTCCTTTACTTCGGCACCTGGAGAGTCGCACATTCCAAACATCATAACGGTTTTGCCATTGATTATTTGAGAATCCCAAGAGGTGCGCTCATTAAATGAGGTAACGGCAGCTTTCATAGCTTGTCGAAGTATATGCATTATGTCTGGTGATGCCGATCTGATGGATATCCGAACTGACGAAGATCTGAATGCCCGAAGCTCTGATCTTGTTTAGAAGTTGACTCATAATCATCGACGAAGGAATACAGATCGCCCTTGTTAGTCGTATAAGTCGCAGATGATCTATATTTTGGTCGTAACAATTGCCCCAGTCATTTGGTCGCAAGCTTAGTAAACAACGACTCTGAGTCGGATGATGTGTTGCTTCTTCATGGGCTGGGTGTGTATATCAGGAAGTCGCAATTAGGTTGTCCTGCCAAAATATCACATCAGTCGGTTTGAAAACCAAGGCAAACAGAGATCTTGCAGTGTAACCCGGATGAACGGCTAAGATTGTCCCGATCATCTTATAAATACAAGGTATGGTTTCAAAGAAGAATCCATTCGCTTTCGAATCGATTCGGTTCTCAAGTTTTTTTTCGGCGACTTCTCCTTCCTCCGACAATTCTCTCCTTTCTTCAGCGACTCTCTCCTTCTCCAGTCATCTTCTCCGATCAGCTTACAATTTCAGGTACTCTATCTATCAATAGAACATGTATTCTTCTTCTTCAACTGATTCTAAAACCAATAGGATCATAGAGGATCTTGGTTTCGGAGTAGAGGATGATGTAGTTCAAGAAATCACTTCTGCTACAAAAAGTGACTGCATCGTGGAGAATCATCAATTATCCCGTCAGAGATCACAAATACCATTTCTTTAGCTCGAACTAATGTGATTCCTCTCATTCGTTCCCAGTTCATCTGCCCTCTCTATGGAGTTAGGTTGCCAACTTATACTAATAGGATTTATTCTCCCAAGGACAACAAGGTCGGAGTGTACACCAAGACGTTTGGTGTAGGACTTCACTTTCATCTACATCCATTTTTTGTTGTCGTCCTCTGTTTTCTTAATGTTCCACTGTGTTGATTTAGTCTGAACTCGGTTAGTGCGATCATTAGCTTTATCATACTTTGTTAGGATCACGGTATTGCTCGAAGCCTTTCACTCTTCCAATATTTCTTCCGATTGAAGTCCAGCTCTGCCTATCTTTATGTTTCGACACGAAAAAGGAGAGTGCTCATTTTAGACTTGCCGAACAAAATTCCCGACTGGAAGGCGGACTATGTCTTCATCCCAATGCCCGAGGCACCGATCTTCAAAACTCAATAAGACGAGGTTAATCACTTAGCTTTAAAGGATATTTCCTTAGAAGAATTATAGAAAAGATAGCAGATCGACTTCTTGAAATTCCAAGTTCGAAAAGATCGTTTAAGGGTTTGATGTCTGCCGAACTGATCGGAAACCATGGTTGGTCCGAAGGTAAATCACCTTTTGCATGAATTATCGATCATTTTGCTCACCCTAATCTTTCTTCGTCTTGAAGGTGCGGTTAGCGGGAGAGCAACGATGAGTTACAGTATGAAAGAAATTTTGAAGAAAGGGAAGAAGCAACTGCAGAAAGAGTCTACTGTCCAGCCTCTTTCTCAAGAAATTCTGAGTGAATCTTTGAAATTTCGAAGAAACGTTCTAATCCTTCATCAGAGTTGGCTGACAAGAAGAATAAAAAGAAAATTAAAGCTGGCAAGGCCGTGGTTCGTAGCTTGGTCCAAAAAAACTGTAGTGACTTCGTCCCCCGATGTGGTTGTGCTCTCCGAACAACCCGATCCTGAATCTCTGTCGAAATCTGTGGGTAATATTCAGCCTTTAAGTTTGGAAAATCCTCTTTTAAGTTTAGAAGCTCGTCCCTCATGTTCAACACATCCTATCTCTTCAACGGTTGAACTACGACCTTTGAGTTTGCCTGGGACTTCTGGTAAATGGCCTTGGGGCTGTATGCCCCTAGGGGCCAACTAGATTAGTTCATCTGAGCTGTGATCAAGCCATGATGATGTTCAGATCGAAACAAACCAATCTTATCAACCTACCAGAGGAGAAACTTTTGAAGCCGACCTTTCCTGTTGGTGTGGAAGAATCTGTTTTGAAGACAGTGGAGTTTGTGCCAGTTTGGCGGAATATTCAGTCCTTCCTAAGGACAAGGAATCTTTGAAGGGAGTAGATCCAGAGAGACTTGCAGCTACTACTGTCTATTATACCCAACAGGTTTACTTCCATTCTTGTATCATATGTTGTAAGAAATAATTTCTTCATAAGCTTCTTCTTTTTTCATACAGCTATCTTCGGTGTTAAGATCTCTACAACGGCATGCGACATTCATGAACACTGCTAAGATAAGGCTCGCCAAGACAATTAAGGAGCTTGAAGTAGTCAAAAAGGAGGCTACAGAAAAGTTGAAACAAAATCATCTCAAAGTGTGGCCAAGTAGAGACTTTGAATAAAAGTTTGGACGAGATGGACAAAGCTCACATTCTGGCCGAAGAAGATGCCAATGAAAAGGCTAAGGAGAGGGAGATTTCTGACAAGAGGGTAGCCGAGCTTTAGGCTCGGATAGAAGACTTGGAGAAAATCGACCTTGATGAGATAAAGAAAGCTGACGTGACCGAGTATCAGGAAAAGGAGCTTGTTCCCATAGTGACATACGCTCTTAAGATCGATTTCAACAAATGTCGGTTAGAGATTGAGAGAGTCTATCCGAATATCAAGATTGACTTCTCAAAGCTATCTATGGCCTTTAGTGACAAAGATGATTTTTCGTCAGAAAATGGAGAAGACAGCATTATGGAAGATGTTCCACATTCTGAAGGTCCTTAGTTTCAAGAATAACAAGGTTGAAGGTCAATGCAATGATGTGTTGACATCATTTTGTCAGTTGTCTATATTTCGTTTTGATGAATGAAAATCTCATTTGGTATTCATTACTTACTTTTGTATCCAACAACTTTACATCTCGTGAAATCTTTTCTATAATGTTGTTTGACTGACACAATCTTTTCTATGAAAGGTTAAGAAGATCATTAGAGTTCTCTTCATCATTAAGATTTGTCGACTCGTGAGAATTTAAACTCCCGACCGTATAACCGACCATCTCGCAAAGATTGGTAGAATTTACTTCGTCATTAAGCTTCGTCGGTCCACGAGAGCCTTAGCTCCCGAATGTATAACCGAAGATCACGCGAAGGTGGATAAGGTCGCATCTTTGGCGTTTGAGCTTCGTTGGTCCTCGAGAGCCTTAGCTCCCGACCGTACAACCGAAGAGCACACGCAGATTGCCAAAATTCACTTCGGCGTTAAGCTTCCTCGGTCCGCAAGAGTCTCAGCTCCCAACCGTATAACCGAATCGCATGCAAATGTGGATAAGGTCGCATCTTCGACGTTTGAGCTTCGTCAGTCTGCAAGAGCCTTAGCTCCCAGCCGTATAACCGAAGAGCACACGAAGATCACCAAAATTCTCTTCGGTGTTAAGCTTCGTCGGTCTGCCAGAGCCTTAACCCCCGATCATATAACCGAAGAGCACGCGAAGGTCGCAAAAATTCACTTCAGCGTTAAGCTTCATTGGTCCGTGAGAGCATTAGCTCCCGACCGTATAACTGAATAGCATGCGAAGATCTCCAAAATTCACTTCGGCGTTAAGCTTTGTCGGTCTGCAAGAGCCTAAGCTCCTGACCATAAAACCGGAGAGCATGCAAAGATCGCCAAAATTCACTTAGGTGTTAAGCTTTGTCGGTCTGCGAGAGTCTTAGCTCCCGACTGTATAACCGAAGAGCACGTGAAGATAGCCAAAATTCACTTCGGCGTTAAGCTTCGTCGATCCGCAAGAGCCTTAGCTCCCGACCGTCTAACCGAAGAGCACGTGAAGGTCACTAAAATTCATTTCGGCATTAAGCTTCGTCGGTCTGCAAGAGCCTTAGCTCCCAATCGTATGACTAAAGAGCACGCGAAGATTGCCAAAATTCACTTTAGTGCTAAGCTTCGTCAGTCCACGAGAGCCTTTGCTCCCGACGGTATAACCAAAGAGCATGCAAAGATCGCCAAAATTCACTTCGGCGTTAAGCTTCGTCGGTCCGCGAGAGCCTTAGCTCCTGACCGTATAACCGAAGAGCTCGCGAAGGTCTGTAAAAAAATGCTAACTTGAAAGTACATCATTAGTATTGCCAAAAAAGTCTCTTTGGAGCAAAGACAGACTATTTATTGTATAGTAGAACGAAATAGCAAATTCGCTCTATTTTACTAATAATACTTGATCAGATGTTCAGAATTCCACGGATGAACTAGCTGTAATGCCCTATGAAGCTACTGCACAAGTACTAGAGGGGGGGTGAATAGTACTTTAAAATATTTAAGAAGATAATTCCTAATTATCTTGCAAACTTAACCAACAATGCGGAAAGGCAGCAATGTAAATATATGACAACAAGCAAAAACAATCGCAAACAAACGAATTAATGGGTTCGGATCCACCCAAGTCTCCCCGACTTGTTCCCGGTGATCCTACGTCCCAAACACCCGGATCCCCTCCAGATACTTGAGTTAGAAACTTCTAACTCAAATTTGCACTATGAAATACTTGTAGAAAACCTCTACAAAGTCAAATCATACACAAATGAAATTGTGACTCCCACAACCCGGGATCACAAACAAACTCTCACAACCGAGAGTAAATCACTTGCAATATCAATGTAAATTGAAATAGAAATGCTTACCACAAAATACCTATGCCTTGAGTAAACTTACGATTTAGGGCAAAGAGGATTTTGGGGAAGATGAAGACACCAAACCCTAGCTCCAAGATAATGACCAGCAATGGAGTCCTAGGAAGTTGTTGGTGACCTTGGATCAAGCACTTGGCTTGGAAGGCTCACAATCAATGAATCTCTCTTTTGAAATAAGAGTGAGGGAGAGATTCAAGAATGAAATGAATGAGCTTTGAATGAGATTAAATGCTTCTCTTTGATTCTCTAAAGTTCACTTAATATCAGCCTTGAATTCTATGAAAGCAGCACTCCAAGTATATATAGGATAGAGGAAAGAGAGAGCAAAAATCGTGGCATTTAATGCTCCAACGGCTCTATTCTGAAGCAGACTAGTCGGTCAAAGAAGGATCACTGACCGACTAGTTCATCAACTAGTCGGTCGGTGAAACAACATGAACCGACTAAGAGGTGAACAGTGAATCGATGAAGTTCAGGGAATGAATAACTAGTCTGTCCAAGAAGACTTGCCAACCGACTAGTTTCACAACTAGTCGATCAGTAAGTGAACTTTGACCGACTAACAGGTGAAATAGGGAAAGCTGAACTCAAGATGAATTAGTCGGTCTAAGAGCAAATGCTGACCGACTAGTTCATCAACTAGTCGGTCGACAAATGTACATAGACCGACTAACGATAAACAGTAACTTAGGCTGTACAGTAGAAGCTCAACTAGTCGGTCAAAGAAGGATTCTTAACCGACTAGATTCACAACTAGTCGGTCGGTGAACCTTCTTTGACCGACTAACTGTAAACAGTAAGTTAGCTAGAAATTGAGAATGCATTCTAGTCGGTTCAAGAAGCTTTGCCGACCGACTAGATTGCCATCTAGTCGGTTGGTTCTTCTTCTTGAACCAACTAACATGCACAAGAAGTCGCGAATCAAAGCGCGAAGCTTTCGGAAAGTTTGTATGGACTTCTAATAAGATCCTAGATCTAAGATAGGAGCGTTATGAAGATTAAAATGTAAGACCTACTCAAGGCTTAACATTCTACAAAATGAAGCTAGAATACTATAAATAAAACCAGACGAACCGTCTTCAATCGCTTCGATTCAAATCTCTTGACTTCAATAATGGTCCTTGAGCTTCAACGAAGCTTCAAGTAAACGATCACGCGCTTTGAGAAGTCTCGAGACGTCGCTTTTGATGTTCAAAGAAATTTGGCGACGATCTCCATAACTACGCTCACAAAGAGTTAGTTCACGATATTTATGTTTGTTCATCATCCAATACCAAATCTGGGGAGTCAATACTCAACATTCTCCCCCTTTTTGGTGATGACAAACCAACATAAATAATAATAAAAAATAATGATTCAAATATAATTTACTTACTCCCCCTGCATTGATGACACGTTAGTTCCAAAATATATATTAATCATACGCATCAAGCAGACAAGTAAAGTATAAAATGTGAATCGATTATTGAAATATCGGATTTGAAATCCATTTTTATATCTTAACTCCCCCTGAATCTAACATATCAAATTAGATTCGTGGAAAAATGCTTTAAATTATCATTTAGCTCATCGTCATTATTATATCTCTCCCCCTTTGGCATAAGCAAAAAGAGCGAGAGGAGATCAACGACAACAACAATGGCTTCAAATAAAAGCACATGAGTCGTAGAATACGACCACGGTCCAAATGAAACCAAAGGAAAATACGAATTAAATCAAAGCGTGTCAATGAGACCATAGTCGAAAATCGAAAAATAAAATCATCAAAACTCAAATCAATTTTACGGATTGAGTTATGGAATATACTCTCCAATATCAACATTCTTGGTTAATTAAGTGCATGGAAAACAATTCTATGTTTTCATAGAAATAATTTCTATTTAACCAAGTTATTATTGTCGAGCGACGAAATCAATCATCAGAGGCAAAATATATAAAATGTGCACAAGAAAATGAATGGCAAAACGATGTGTGTGTGTGTGTATATATATATATATATAAAACATGATACAACAAAATGATACATCCGCCAACATACAAAAATCACGATCGAATGATTCGGAGCACATCATATATCACACATCACAACATATATCGAAGTATCTCAAAACATACAGACATCCATCCAAAATACATCAAAATACATCAAGATACATCAAAATATCCAGAACCACCATCTATCCTACCCAACTCTCTCACAACTACATGTATCATCCAATGTGCACAGGAGAGTCCTCCAAAGAAGCTCAGGAGTCAGTGGGAGGATCTGCAGCAGCAGCAGGCTCTGCAGAAGAAGTGGTGGTCACTAGGTCAGCAGGAGTGTCCACGCTCGCAACGGGAGTGGCCTCGGGAGCACCAGACGAAGTATCCACCGCAGGTATGGTGGCAACAGGTGTGCTCTCGGGGGGCACCGGCAAAAGTAGCAGCAGCAGAAGATGTACCCTCAGGGGCACGAATAGCAGATCCAATAAGCTCCTCGAGCTCAGCATCATCCATCTCCTTGTCGTCAGAAACCGACGGAGGAATCTCTATGCCCAAGTGAGAGCAGATGTGAGCAAGCATCACCTCAGATCGAGCACAGCGAGACTCCACACGCGTCAGTGAACGTGCAAGCTCAGTGAGAGTAGGAGATGGAGCAGGAGCAGCTGAAGCAGAGGCAGAAGCTGAAGGGGTCGTCCTCTGAACATGACGAAGCGCCGCAAGAAACTTCTTGACGGCCGTCGCATTCAGAGGGGGGCCGAGGGGACGCTCATCATTGGGAGGAAGAGGGACACTGAAGTGACGGAATATGAGAGTCAATAGGCACGGGTAAGGAATGTGGGCTGACTTGGTGTACTTTCGAATACATTCGAAAGAGTCCATCTTGTCAAGAATGATCCTAGCCCAATTGATCTCGCTCCCCATGAAAAGAGCGTAAATGAGTTTGAGGAATGGCTGGGATGGCAAGGAAGAAGAGCCGTACTTCGGAAGGAGGCACGACTTCAGGATAAGGTTAAGAGCCAAAGCATTCGGCTTGAAGGACTTCGAAGGGACGCCAATCATGGCAGGAGGGATCTCATGGAAAATCTCGGCGAGCATCACCTGATCCAGCTCAGAAATATCATCAACAGAGATATCGGAAGGAAGAAGGCCAGACGAGGAGACACCAATCAAATCCCCTAAGATTTCTACCCTGAGGACAATTGTTGTCCCCAAGACAGTAGTCTCAATGGAATGGGTCTCGTCGTACTGACCGCGAACACAGTTCGCGTAGAATAGCTTGACTAGACGGGGAAAAGGATGAGGATTCGCCTTAGGGTCATATCGAAGATAATCGATAAGGCCACTAGACGAAAGAAGATCGGCAAGGTGAGGGAATTCAGAGAACTGTATGAAATGCTCCAATAACAGTGGGCAGTGTTCGATACGGTTGTATGCTGCGAGACACAACGGTTCATCGCGACATAGCGAAATATCGACACCGCCAACTGGCATGGGAGCCTTTCCCTTAGGCTGACGAGTGCTAGAACGGGGTGGAGGAGTATGATCCCGAGCGGTATGATCGGTCTCCGGAATGTATTCCGTGTCAGAATCATCAGGAGGAGTGGGAGCACGGAATGAAGCTGGAGACACGGGCTGTTTCCTAGGCTTGGGTAGTGATCTGGGTTTGGCGGTCACCGTCCTCTTCTTCTTAAGAGGAGGCGAAGACGACGATGGATGGGTGGTCTTGGAACGGCGTTTGGGTTACGGGGGGTCCGTATATGGAGAATCGACGGTCATAGGCGATGGACTCGATGGTTGGATCGGGATGCGTGTCTTTGCCATAAGCGAGACAAGACACGCGCAATCGACACGAGATCAATGACTAAAAACCCTAGAACAATCCCTAGACCGAAATCGAATGAAAACCTAACTCTAGAAGCTGAGAGAGAGGGGATAGATTGATACCCTAGGTCGGCAGAGAGAGAGAAGTTCGACGGCCGGAGTAGATCAAGTTGGCCGGAAAACGACGAACCCGACAGAGGAGGGAGGAGGAAGACGAAGGGGCTCGGGGGTTTTTGAGCTGAGAGAAGATTTCGGATCGACTAGAAAAGAAACAAGTCGGTCTGAGGGAGATTAAATCGACCGGAATGCGAAAAGACAAAGCAGTCCCTGAGCACTTAGTCGGTCAGAGTTCAAGCGCTGACCGACTAGCTGACCATCTAGTCGGTCGGCCAATGAGCTTGAACCGACTAAGTGCAAACAGTAACTGAAGACAAATTTAGGGCTTGAGTTAGTTGGTCTGAGTTCATTCACTGACCGACTAGATGATGATCTAGTCGGTCGATCAATGAACATGAACCGACTAACATGGTTCAAAAATTTGAAATTTCGAAATTTTGAGTTCTCTCCTAATCGCACTTGGACGAAACATCATAAAACTCTCATTAATCATTATACTACCCCATTAAACATTGAAAATCATAAATTTGACGTTCATGAATAAATCGAGCGTAAATTCCGAAAATTCAACCAAAAATCCAGAAAATTCTAATAAATCTAGCATGTGCAAATATAAACGAAATTGATAGCATGCAAGATTATTGAATAAAATGAATCCTAAATCTCGGATTCACCCATAATCCCCAATTCTCGACGCAACCGCACAAAGGAGTCTTCCTTTAGGGGTTTCGTGAAAATATCGGTGATTTGCTTCTGGGTTTCAACGTACACTAATATGATGTCCTTTTTAGCAACATGATCATCTAAGAAATGGTATCGGACATCTATGTGTTTAGAACGGGAATGGTGTACCGGATTCTTAGAGAGACAAATTGCACTTTGGTTTTCCACCATGATAGGGCAAGTATCGCCGTTTATACCAAAGTCTTTAAGAGTGTATCTCATCCAAAGAACCTGAGCACACGCGGCACCGGCGGAAATATATTCCGCCTCGGTGGTTGAAAGTGATACGGAATTCTGCTTCTTGGAAAACCAAGAGACAAGAGAATTTCCTATAAAATGGCAAGTGCCACTAGTACTTTTCCTGTCGGATTTGCATCCCGCATAATCTGCGTTACTATATGAGATTAACTCATATGTGCTAGATTTTGGATAAAGTAATCCATAATCGAGAGTGTAACTTAAATAACGGAAAATATGTTTTACCGCTACTAAGTGTGATTCCTTAGGTTGAGACTGATAACGAGCACATACACATACGGCAAACATAATATCGGGCCTACTTGCGGTAAGATATAGTAAACTACCTATCACACCTCGATATAGACGAATGTCTACATCTTTATCACCTGTATCTCTATCAAGATGTGTAGTCGTGCTCATTGGAGTCTTTTTCCCAGAGGCATTCTCCATTCCAAATCGCTTTAGCAACTCCACCGTGTACTTGGTTTGGTGGATGAAGATTGCATCGTTCATTTGGCGAATTTGGAGACCTAAGAAATATTTGAGCTCACCCATGTGGCTCATCTCAAATTGATCCTTCATCACATTAGAAAACTATTCGCAAAGAGTGAAGTTAGTAGCACCGAAAATGATATCATCAACATAAATTTGAACTAAAATTATATCATTATTCGAATACTTAACAAATAATGTAGAATCAACTTCTCCCATTTTAAATCCCAAATCCAAAAGAAAATTCTTTAAACGGTCATACCAAGCTCGAGAAGCTTGTCTCAAACCGTAAAGTGCTTTCTTAAGTTTGAAAACATGATTTGGAAATTTTTCATTTATAAAACCCGGAGGTTGAGAAACATAAACTTCCTCAACAACATCTCCGTTTAAAAACGCACTTTTAACATCCATTTGAAAAATTTTAAAATCTTTATGGCATGCAAAAGTTAACAATAATCTAATAGATTCTAATCTAGCTACCGGAGCAAAGGATTCTTCGAAATCGATACCTTCCTCTTGCCGATAGCCTTGAGCTACTAACCGAGCTTTATTCTGGACGACGATTTGGTTCTCGTCGGTCTTGTTCTTGAAAATCCACTCGTCCCTATGACGGTGTGGTTCTTCCAAGGCAATGGAACAAGCTCCCAAACCTCATTCCTCTCGAATTGAATGAGTTCCTCCTCCATGGCTAAGATCCAAGCACTATCTTCGCACGCTTCGTTAATATTCTTTGGCTCTGTCGAGGAGGCAAAGGCACAATGAGCGAAGTAGTTGACTTGAGATCTCGTCTTGACACTATCATGAATATTGCCAATGACTTGCTCATGAGGATAGTCACGAACGGTATAAAGCCGTTTGGGAATTCCCTGATCACTAGGAACATTCTCAAAAGATTCATTAGTAGGGTTAGTATCAATAGAATCAATAGAATTAGAATTACCAATTGAATCACATAAGACATCCATGGAGTCATCATCATTAGTAATTCTAGTCGGGACAAAGCCTTCATTAAATGAAACATGAAGTGATTCCTCGATCGTTGAGGTTCGTTTGTTGTATATCCGGTAGGCTTTGCTACAGGAGGAATATCCAACAAATATCCCCTCATCGGATCTTGGATCGAATTTGTCCAAACTACCATACGTGTTTTTAATAAAACATTTTGCGCCGAAAACTCTAAAATGTTTAACTTGAGGCAATCTACCAAACAACAATTTATAACAAGTTTGTTTAGTGCCGGGCCTCAAAAGTATTCTATTAAACACATAGCAAGCGGTATGTACCGCTTCCGCCCAAAATTGATGTCCAAGTTGGCTATCATCAAGCATAGTGCGAGCACACTCCACTAGCGTCATATTCTTCCTCTCAACTACACCATTTTGAGGAGGTGCACGAGGGAAAGAGAAGGTGTGAGTAATACCAACTTCATCACAAAAATTTGAGAAAGACTCATTCTTAAATTCCCCTCCATGATCACTACGAATAGTGACAATGGTGGTTCCAATGAGATTTTGTACTTTCTTAACAAATATTGTGAAGTTTTCAAAAGCATCATTTTTATTACTTAAGGAAAATACCCAAGTAAATCTAGAAAAGTCATCAACGATGACAAGTCCATATCGTGCATTTCCTAATAAAGCAACTCTAGTTGGCCCAAAAGATCTAAATGTAATAGCTCTAGAGGCCGCTTAAAAGAAATTCTTTTCTTAGGTTTAAATGACGATTTTGGAAGCTTGCCTCGTTTACACGAGTCACAAAAGCTTTTCTTTTGAAAGACAAGCTTAGGGAAGCCTCTAATAGAATTTAACTTGTAAAGCTTAAATAGTGTTCCAAAGTTCACATGACCAAAACGTCGATGCCATAAGTGTTGTTCACTTGTGTTGGAAATGAGACATTGTTCATGTGATCTTGGAAGATCTAGGATATATATATCCTTATGGCATGTGCCGGAAAATAATAATTCATTATTATCTTTTCTTAAAATATGACACATTCCTTTCGCAAAGCTAACTTTGTAACCTTTGTCACAAAGTTGGCTTATTGAAATGAGATTGTGGTTTAATCCTTTAACAAGGTAAACATCACTTATAAGTGGTTTAGAAGGATTACCCACTTTTCCAACACCTATGATGGTTCCGCTCTCGTTGCCTCCAAAGACTACCCGGTTTCCATTTGCAATGGGCACCACTCCGGAGAGCAATTGAGCGTCACCAGTCATGTGTTTTGAACACCCGCTATCGAGTATCCAATTATTCTTGGAGCTAAATTTGGATTTGTTGCTCCGTTTCTTTTTCTTGAGTACCTAAAGATAGAAAATATCGTATCATGGTATCCAAGGTCATTGGGTCCAAAAGATTAGACCTTTGGAAGCCAAGTCCAATTGGACTTAGACTTCCCCACATAATTATCACTATGCACGACATTCATAAAATAAGAATTCATATAAACTTGTTTTTCATTCATGCTTGTGTCCTTTGAGCTCCAAATAGTGAAGATTTTGGGAGCCCTATTCCTATTGGGAGCATGCATGCGTTGTTGATTTCTACGTGATGCATGTCGTGGATAGGCATATGGCACATGATGAAATGGTGCATGATGATAATTATTCATATGATGATGTGGGTGAACATATGCATGTGAAGGAACACGTGCGTGAGGGTGTCTCACATGGTGTGCACGTGCCCGTGGATGTGGTGCATAGAAATCATCATATGTGTGAATATGTGGAGTAGGACGTGTGTTCCTACGTGGCATGGTATTGGTGTACATATTAGCATGACCCTTCTTTGGAGGTCCACCCAAAGTGGGTTTCTTTCCAAACGAGGGTGTGTACGAGGTGAAGCACCATTGGTAGATGAACTACCAATAGTGTGTTTGCTCCCACTCGTTGAGGCATCGGAAGTTGGCCTAACAAAGGTAGTAGCCGATTTGGATGAACTTCCCATCGTATACCCCAAGCCAATGTGGTGATTGGCTGGAAGTAAGTCATTTAGGATTTTATCCAAATGGTCATTACCCTTATTGAATTTTTTAATTCGGCCTAATGTGCACTCATATTTCTCGGTGAGAGAACGCATAGAAGTATCCAAAGTGGACACTTGCGATGTGAGCACATAAACACGAGATTTGAGATTCTCATTCTCAATACTCAAAGTCGAGTTTTGAGAAGTCAAATCCACTATCTTGTGTTCCACCGGATCCTCAATGTGAACATGTTCAAGTTGAGATTTTAGATCTACAATCTCATTTCTCAAGTCTTCAACAACGGTGTCGTTGTTGATGACGATAGGCTTAGGCGAGGTTTGGATGCTAGCTAAATCATCTTTTACTTTAGTATATCTATTTACTAATTTAGTGTATTTAGACCATATTTGCTCATTAGCATTTCTAAGGTCATCCATGTTTACCTCATCGTTGCCTTCATCCTCGCTATCATCGGAGGAAGATCCTTGATCATTCTCTTCTCTCGCCATGAAGCACATGTGTGCTTGCTCCACTTGCTCATCGTCCGACTCTCCACTTGAGGAATCCTCGGAGTCGGTGAAAGTGCCGACAAGCCCCTTCTTGTACCCTTTCTTGTACTTCTTGGACTTGTCGAATTTTGGCACCTTCCACTTCTCCTTTTGCTTGTTTTGAGGACCATCCGCTTTCATGTGTCCTGGCTTGTTGCATTTAAAGCACAAAGGAGAGAAGGCGTTAGAAGAACCAAAATTTGATTTGTTCTTGAAATTACCTTTCCGGAAGAACCGGTTGAACTTCTTTGCCATGAGGGCAACGAATTCCAAGTCCAACTCTTCTTCCGATTCTTCATCATCGGTAGATGTAGATGTGGATGGAGCGGCCTTGAACGTAATCGCCTTCTTCTTTGGCTCGTCTTGCTTCAAGTAGGACTTCATCTTTTCCTACAACTTTAGTTTGCTATCCTTGCGTACCTCATAAGACATCAAGGTACCCATTAGTTGGACAACAGTATACTTACGCATATCATTACCTTCCTCGATGGCGAAGGTACGTTTTTCCCAACAAGAAGGAAGTCCGTCAATTAACTTGGAGACTTTCTCCTTTTGGGTGTAGGTCTTACCAAGAGCTTCCAACTCGTTTGTGATGTCGACGAAGCGAGCATAATACTCCTTCATCTTCTCACCATGTTGCATATGAAATAGTTCGAAATCTTTATTTACAACTACGAGTTTAGAGTCTCTTACCCTACTCGTCCCTTCATGCAAGATGAGGAGGGAGTTCCATATTTGATATGCACTCTTACATGTGCATATCTTGTTGAAGTCCTCGGGCTCCAAGGCACATTGCAAGGCATTCATTGCCTTGGCATTGCTTACCTCCGCAGCGACCTCCGCGGTAGTCCACTTTGCGAAATCTTCTTCTTCGGGCTCGACGTACCCCGTCAACGTGGCTCTCCACAATGAAGCACTACGGAGGAAAGTTTCCATCCGGCATTTCCAGTACCCGTAGTTGGTACCGTTGAAGAAGGGAGGCCTCGTCGAGGAGTGTCCTTCCATTACCGAAGACGCTCCTTCACGGTTCTTGAAGGTGCTGTAATCTGAAGGTGGACGTACGGTTTTGTTGTCGTTGGCAGACATAGATAGGTACTTGGCTCTGATACCAAATGTAATGCCCTACGAATGTAATGCCCTACGAAGCTACTGCACAAGTACTAGAGGGGGGGTGAATAGTACTTTAAATAATTAAGACGATAATTCCTAATTATCTTGCAAACTTAACCAACAATGCGGAAATGCGGAAATGTAAATATATGACAACAAGCAAAAGCAATCGCAAACAAACGAAATAACGGGTTCGGATCCACCCAAGTCTTCCCGACTTGTTCCCGGTGATTCTACGTCCCAAACATCCGGATCCCCTCCGGATACTTGAATTAGAAACTTCTAACTCAAATTTGCACTATGAAATACTTGTAGAAAACCTCTACAAAGTCAAATCATACACAAATGAAATTGTGACTCCCACAACCCGGGATCACAAACAAACTCTCACAAACGAGAGTAAATCAATTGCAATATCAATGTAAATTGAAATAGAAATGCTTACCACAAAATACCTATGCCTTGAGTAAACTTACGATTTAGGGCAAAGAGGATTTTGGGGAAGATGAAGGCACCAAACCCTAGCTCCAAGATAATGACCAGCAATGGAGTCCTAGGAAGTTGTTGGTGACCTTGGATCAAGCACTTGGCTTGGAAGGCTCACAATCAATGAATCTCTCTTTTGAAATAAGAGTGAGGGAGAGATTCAAGAATGAAATGAATGAGCTTTGAATGAGATTAAATGCTTCTCTTTGATTCTCTAAAGTTCACTTAATATCAGCCTTGAATGCTATGAAAGCAGCACTCTAAGTATATATAGGATAGAGGAAAGAGAGAGCAAAAATCGTGGCATTTAATGCTCCAACGGCTCTATTCTGAAGCAGACTAGTCGGTCAAAGAAGGATCACTGACCGACTAGTTCATCAACTAGTCGGTCGGTGAAACAACATGAACCGACTAAGAGGTGAACAATGAATAGATGAAGTTCAGGGAATGAATAACTAGTCGGTCCAAAAAGACTTGCCAACCGACTAGTTTCACAACTAGTCGGTCGGTAAGTGAACTTTGACCGACTAACAGGTGAAATAGGGAAAGCTGAACTCAAGATGAATTAGTCGGTCTAAGAGCAAATGCTGACCGACTAGTTCATCAACTAGTCGGTCGACAAATGTACATAGACCGACTAACGATAAACAGTAACTTAGGCTGTACAGTAGAAGCTCAACTAGTCGGTCAAAGAAGGATTCTTAACCGACTAGTTTCACAACTAGTCGGTCGGTGAACCTTCTTTGATCGACTAACTGTAAACAGTAAGTTAGCTAGAAATTGAGAAGGCATTCAAGTCGGTTCAAGAAGCTTTACTGACCGACTAGATTGCCATCTAGTCGGTTGGTTCTTCTTCTTGAACCAACTAACATGTACAAGAAGTCGCGAATCGAAGCGCGAAGCTTCAGGAAAGTTTGTATGGACCTCTACTAAGATCCTAGCTCTAAGATAGGAGCGTTATGAATATTAAAACGTAAGACCTATTCATGGCTTAACATTCTACGAAACGAAACAAGAAGACTATAAATAAAACTAGACGAACCGTCTTCAATCACTTCGATTCGAATCTCCTGACTTCAATAATGGTCCTTGAGCTTCAACGAAGCTTCAAACAAACGATCACGCGCTTTGAGAAGTCTCGAGACGTCGCTTTTGATGTTCAAAGAAGTTTGGCGACGATCTCCATAACTGCGCTCACAAATAGTTAGTTCACGATATTTATGTTTTTTCATCATCCAAAACCAAATCCGGGGAGTCAATACTCAACACTAGCTCTTCCCCTTGCATGGTCACCAATTTGTAAGTAGCTGGTCCCAATACATCGATGACTTGATATGGACCCTCCCATTTTTCCGCAAGCTTCCTTTGGCGAACAATCTCTGGAGCGAAAATGGCCTTTCTTAAGACAAGATCGCCAATTCGAAATGACTTTCCTTTGACGCGAGCATTATTGTGTCGTGCTACGCGTAGCTTTTACTTGATAAGAGTTGTCAGAGCTTGATCTCTTACTTCGTCAATGAGCTCCATATTAAGGGATTGACCTTCATTGTTTCCTTCCTCGTCGAAGTATATGATCCTCAAGGATTCTTCACCTATCTCCACTGGGACAACGACTTCTGCTCCAAATGCGAGCATGAAAGGACTTTGACTGGTAGCAGCTTTGTAAGTCGTCCCGTATGACAAAAGAATGCTTGGTAGCTTGTCAGGCCTTGAACCTCGGGTCTCTTTAACTTTCTTCTTCCACGGTTCCAAAATGCATTTGTTTGTAGATTTGGCCATACGGTTACTTTAGGGGTGTGCCACTAAAGCGAAGTGTAGTCGAATCCCCACTCCGAGCAGAATTCTTTAAAGTTGAAGCAGTCGAATTGTTTCTCATTGTCGGTCACTATGGACCGAGATATCCTGAAGTGACATATGATTGACTTCCAGATGAAGTTCGTCATATCCTTCTATTTGATTCGAGCCAATGGTTCGGCTTCAATCCACTTAGTAAAATAATCCACAACAACAACCAGAAACTTTCTTTCCCTCTTTGTCTTAGTGAAAGGACCAAGAAGATAGAGTCCACACTTTGCAAACGGAGCTGGACTGATAATTGGAACTAATTCGACTGGTGGGGCCGAAGAGTGTTTGAAAAAATTCTGACATTCTTTGCATTTACGTACATATGCTGATGAATCAGCATCCATAGGTGGCCAGTAATAGCATTGTCTGATCGCCTTTAGCACAATCGTCCTTCCTCCATAATGATTTCCGCAAATGCCTTCATGGATCTCCCTTAGAACATAATCTACCTTAGCAGGTCCTAAGCATTTTAAATATGGGAGCACATCATACCTAGCACATCTTCTTCAGTACAAGACGCCTTCATAAAGAGCGTATTTTAAAGCTCGCCTTTCGATCTTCTGAGCTTTTGCTTTTGACTCAGGTAGTTCGACATCTCTGAGGTATTTGATAATTGGATCCATCCATGTTGCCCCCGGATTGATGCAGAACACTTCGCCTTTGTGAATGCTCGGCATCAATAGGTTCTCAATAAAGAAGGATCTCCCTAAATCGATTGATGATGATGATGAAGCCAACTTTGAAAGTGCATCTGTTCTGACATTATTCATCCACGGCATGTGTTCTACTACAGAAAATTTGAAGATTGCATGTTCGGTCTTTGTTGCATGTAGATATTTCTTCATCGTTTCCTCTCTGTCTTCATAATAACCCAGTAATTGGTAATTACTAGTTTGGAGTCACTTACCAAGAACACATGAAGAGCTCCTAGAGCTCGACACTTCAGCCCATTGAGCACCACCTCGTATTCTACGACGTTGTTCGTCGCATGAAAATTGAATTGAAGAGCATATTCCACAACACTCCCATTGGGAGTTCAGATAACGATCCCAGCTCCGCTACCCGATCTGGAAGATGAGCCATCTATATATACAACCCATTCCTTATCTTCTTTCCATGACGATGTTGAGGGAACTTCGACAATTTGTACTCGTGGAGGAAGTTTGCCAATTAGATCGGATGATGTCCCGTCTCCTAGGGGTGCCATGGTAGATTCAGCGATGAAGTTCGCCCAAGCTTGCCCTTTGATCGCTGTGCGAGTTTTGTACTATATGTCGAACTGGCTTAATTCGACGCTCCAGTTTAGCATCTGTCCGGATTTATCTTACTGCGCCAAATTGCTCTCAAGCTGCGAATCTGTAAAAATAAAAATAGCGTGAGCTTGAAAATATGGTTGGAGCTGCCTCGCCGTAGTAACAAGGCAATAAGCCAACTTCTCGATTTGGCTATAGCGAGTTTCTGCATCTCAAGAACTCTACTAGTATAATATATTGGTAATTGAAGATTCCCTTCGTCTTTGAACAGTACCGAGCTTATAGCATCATGAGCTATAGCGAGGTACAGGCTGAGTGGATCTCCTTCGTTGGGCTTTGCAAACAAGGGAGTACTTTGAAGGTATTCTTTCAGATCGAAAAAGGCTTTAACACATCGGTCGTCCCAATCGACGAGCTTCCTTTCCCCTTTTCTTTGGCGTAAGGCATTCCTTAGAGTCTTGAAAAATGGAAGAGACTTTTCGGCAGATTTCGAGAAAAATCGCCCAAGAGCGGTAATTCATCCCATCAGTCATTGGAGATCTCTGATTGTCTTTGACTACTGTATGTTGGTAAGTGTATCGATCTGATCAAGGTTAGCTTCGATACCTCGTTTTTTGATCATGAAGTCGAGGAACTTTCCCGACTGAACGCCAAATGTACACTTCGCTGGATTTAATCGAAGATGGTAGCTCCAATCTTTGTTGAAGATTTCTTCAAGATCGGTAATGTGATCTTCTGATTGCAATGATTTTGCGAGCACATCATCAACGTAAACTTCCATATTCTTACCGATCTGATTGTGGAAGACTTTGTTGACCATTCTCTGGAAGCATGTGTTGAGGGATGTATGCCCTCAGTTCATTTATATTTGATGCAAATGGATTAATTACATTTGATGCAATAATATTTAAAAACGTTGCAAGTTGTTTGCGATCGCATTATAAAGACATAGAAATGAAGAGGTTTTTTCCACGAATGTCACAGAAAAACCGCACTCAACTCGGAGCTCAGTAGGAGCTTAAGAGCTCCAGTAAAGGGACAAGTGACCAGAACTGAGCTTTTGCCCAGTTCTGGCCCAGGCTAGCCCAGTCTGGGTGGGCAGGTTAAGCCTGCCAAGCCTGGAGGGCAAAGCCCGCCCGCACTTGTGGGCGGGGCGAGCCCGCCAAGCGGGCTAAGCACGCCCGTTTGTGTGGGTGGGTCAAGCCCGTACGCACGGGCGGGCTCTCCCAGCAGCCTGGGCCCGCCCATTGGGCGTGCCCGGTTGTCCCGTGGGCCCAGTTGTGGGGCCCACAACTAGGGTTTTCTAACCCAAATTTTTTTTGGCGGCTATCCTTTTTGAGCGAAAATCAGTTTTTGCTAAACTTTGGACACACGTTTGAGGGGTCAAACGAAGTCGAAATGGAGCGCCATTTGTTTCTATGTGTTCACCGTTCAGTGCCCTTCGATTTGATAGGTTATATTAATAATGAAGCTCAACGGTGAGGGAGGAAAAATTCGCTAAAGAATGACCTTTGTGAAAGGCAAACTTTAATTAATTTTTCCTCCAAAACATTTAATCCCACATCAGATATGATGAGAAGGGGAGGGGTCAACCACCTATATAAATAGGGGCCAACACTCTCCTTGAAAACTCGCACCAAGTCTCCAAATCTGAGAAGCTCCCAAAAGTTTGGAGCACGCTTGGATTAAGCCTTAAACTAATTATTCCTTATCTCCCTAAATTCTTCATTGCTCCTGATCGGACTTTAGCAAAGCTACAAAGGAGATCGGATCGGATCCAAAATATTGACGGATGATCCACTCAAGGTGAAATCTTCTTCAGCGCGTAGTAGGCTTGGCGACAAGGGTGTTGCTCACCTCGGGACGTGGTTCAGCTCGGGAGAAGTGGCGAGGGGCCAAAGAAATGTTGCTGCAGAAACGAAGTGAAATGTATGTATTTTAAATTAAACATGCGTTTATAAATTGCAGTTGTTAGATAGATCTATCCTTAGGGGTTGGTCGGACCCAACCCCGGGATAGTAGAGATCATGGCTAGGGTTATTAATCTTTAGGGCTTAGTTTAAAAATGTTTTAAATCTGTAATTTCACTGCAATTTTATTTTCGTCGTCCGACCGACTTAGGCTGGACGTCGATTTTATAGCCCTAAGGACCCAGAAACCCCAACAGTGGTATCTGAGCCATGTCTACATGATCTATATTTTGCATTATAAAATGTATGTGATACAACATGTTTCTCCAAGAGATGGAGGTTGTGATTAAAACTATTAAAATTGTCGTTTCCAACGCAATGTTTTTATTTTTGAAAATTGTTTTAGAAAATTAGATTTAATTTTAAAATCATGTGATCATTTTAAAAATTAGATCTTTATAATTATTTGATAATTATTGATGTAACTGAAACTTATGCGATAAATTTTAAGTTGCATGTTTAGCAAAAAAATTATGAGATAATTTTAATTGCTATGAAAATCATACTAAAATGTTTAGTAGATAATTGTTTAATTGTTATATTTGTTATTATTGATTATGTGATAATTCAAGAAAAAATATTTTTATAGCCATTAAAAACTTTCAGAAAATTATAAGATAATTTTTGATGGACGTGCTATGATTTAAAAAAAATTGTTGCAACAAATTAAATTCTTGTTTAAGGTAGCCCTCTTCAAATTATTATTTTATTTGTTCTAATAATAAATTTTGAAAAAGGTTATGATTTACAATTGTTGCAACTTGAATTTTAATACCTAATACATGATTAGGATAGCACCCTTAAAAAGCCTTATAATTGATAAGGGCAGTAATAAAAGTTGTTAACCAATCCAAATAATTTCGAATTTTAGGATTTAGCTAGTTGATAGGATTAACTAGTTTTTATGAAGTCATCTAGTCGATGGCACACATATGAATAATAAGTTTCCTTCAATGGACCATGATCCAGTCTAGTGTTTTTTGACTAGTGTTATGGATCACCCTAGCTCGACTGGGGATATTGATCCTAACCTAGCCAAATCCCTGGCTGTGTTCTGTTGGACCGCAAGGATGCAAATTATGATTATGTGACACAGTCGACTATATCTAATCAATTATGTTAAAAATCTTCTTCAAGGTTAGCCATATCCATCCTTACTTTTGGATTTTGGAAACCAGGGATTTCATGTTATAGTTGTTGAGTCAACTTAAGCTGTGACATGACTATCTTTTGGGAACCAATTCCATTAAACATGTGATGTAGTTCGACTTAACCCAAACCGTCGCGTCGTGAACAAACCGTGTGCTGGTGTAAGTTAGGATTGGACAAGAAAGTAATGGTCTGACTAGACTATTCTTTATGATTTATTGAGCCAACTCAAGGTCATAAGTGACTAGGGTAAAAACCGATAAGGGAGTCTAATATGATGTGATTGATAAAGATTCATCTATCGATTACAGAGTTAAGCAACTTGTTGAGCCAACTCAAGGTTATGAGACTCAGGGTGGTCGGGTCCATTTTCCACTAAATATTATTATTTGTTCATCTATATGTCTTAAGATGATCGCTAAAATAGTGGGAGGATATAGTTGAATAAAAATTCATTTTAACTATATTTAAAAAACATTGAACATATGCAAAACTATGAAAGTTCTATGTTATACTTGATGGAATCAAACACATAATATCCTAAAGGAAAATGAAAAGTGGTCAAGATGATTGTTTAAGGAATATCAACTCAAATCAGGTTTGATAATCACTGACCTTAAACTGTCCTTCCTAGCACAAGCTTACGGACAATGATTTCCTTGAGCTCTGTGTCCAATAAAATAAAAGCACGCTACCTGTTACTCACCTCTATAAGGGGAAACTTAGATATACTGAAGTTCAAAGCAAGTTTCTCCATACAATTTATTGAGTCACCTCAAGATTGTATGGAAAATGGTTTTGATCTGCAAAGTTCGAAACTTCGATCAAACTGTTTTACTCGAAGAACAGTGTATGAGCGGTGCAAGACCATGTATCCAAATCAGATCTTGAGTCAAATAACTTGTTGAGTCAACTCAAGGTTGTGAAGCTCAAGTTTTTGGATACGTGAGGTGCTTGCACATCTGATAATTTTTTGTTGGGAAAGTATTGTCTAAATGTGATTTAGAACAAAGAAGGCATTGAGGAAAGTCGGTTAAGAAAGAAAGTTTTGACTATGATAAGAAAAGGCAAAAGTAGGAGGAACTAAAAATGTGACATTTGATGTCACGATTTCTGGATAATTGTTAAACAAAAGGAGAACACATTTTGGCGAATTTCGTTACTTTGCTTCTGAAGAAATATCTAGGTGTGAATGTTTTGTATAACAATATTGTATTAAATATTAATACATGAATGCGCAAGTTATATAAACTTTATTTATGGCAAAATAGACTGGGCCGTACCGATGAGAACAGACTTGACAAGTCACATAAAGAGAGTTTTGATCTCTCGTATTATGAGTTGAAAGACACTTGTAAGTCTTCTCTCAAAAGTATGATGGCCAAACTAATTCTATAAGACAGTGGGAGAATGAGTTGGAGAACTCACGGTCTTATACATACAGATGTATCCAGACCCAAGTCTAAATTAGCATATATATGGTATACTTATTTTATTACGACACGTGTTCTTGATGAAACACAAGTCTGATAAAATTGAGTACACAGTAACAGAAGTATTTGAACTGCTCTGATTAGATCGAAGAATCGAATACTTAGCTATATAGTTCTTGTGTTATTAAAAGAAAAAGAGATTTTCTCTCAGGTCAAGTCTCTTAGCACATCTGTGTGTTGAAGAGCATGAATTGCACTTTGTTAGACATGGTGCGATACATGGCAAGTGACTTTGGGTTACAATCCTCAATCTGAGGTAAGTCCCAAATAGTAATGCCTAGTTTTTGATATGGTTCTGAGAGGACCTTATCAATATGATATTCCTCAAATTAATCGTTAGGAAGTTAAAGGATTACTCGAGTCTCGTGAGACGAAAAGTCGAGTAAGACATCATAGTTGATGATGGCCTAGATAACTCCCAAGATGTCATTCGGAGTAGTGACTCTGAGAAATGGCTTGACATAATCCGAAAAAGGTCTGTGCATGTAAATAAAGTATGGACTTTAGTTTACGTGCCCAAGGAAAGTGTTCTTATGGCTGTAAGTGAATCTTCAAGAAAGAAGATTGGTGCAGATGGAAAAGAGTGAAGTACAAGTTATGCTGGTCAAGAATAGTTATCATCAAAACTCATATAAACAGATTGTGATGAAACTTTCTTGCCAACAGATGTGTATAGATCTATTCAGAATAGATGTAAATGCTCATGATGACCATGAAAACTGGAGCATTCATGTAAAGTTTGTTTTCTAAATATGACTTAGAAGAACAAACTTATATGAATCATCCAGAGAGTTTTCAAGGTCAATGGGAGTGAATTAAATGCATGCGAGGTATCAATGAAACATAACATAAATTTAGACAAAGTGGTCAAAGAGTTTGACACCTTATCAGAAATTATTATGATCTGTCAGTTGACCAGTAACTATGTAGGATTATTCTCGTAAGGTACAATAAGCTAAATGAGATCCAGGCA
>JAULAV010006731.1:0-25013 GCA_030789695.1 Scilla litardierei | reverse complement strand
TGATCGATGCATGGCAACAGATATCTATCTTTTGGACATGCCTTATTCAGATCGGTGAAGTCGACACACATTCGCCACTTCTTGTTGGATTTCTTCACCATTTCTACATTGGCGAGCTACTCTGGATATTCTACTTCTCGGATGAATTTGGCTTAAAGAAGACGATCTACTTAATCTACTGCTGCTCGCATCTTCTCCCCTCCCATGTTGCATTTCTTTTGCTTCTTAGGACGAGTTGTAGGATCTACATGTAATGTATGAGTGATTACCTGAGGATACACCGGGCATGTCATCGGGGCTCCAAGCGAACATATCCGCATTAGCTCGCATGAAATTAATAAGCTTCACCTTCAATTCTAGTGGGAGTCGTGATCCGATAGATGTGGTCTTGCCTTCTTGCAGCAACAAAGATATCAACTCGACCTCCTCCATAGGTATAGGTCATTGTTCGGCATATTCTTCTCTGCTATCATGAAAATCTACTAGGAGAGCTTGTTCGACGTTGTTATGCTTCGTCGAAAGTAAATAACATGATCGGGAATGTTGCTGATTTCCCTTCACTCTCCCTATGCCATTCGGGGTTGGAAACGTGATCGGTCCATATTTTACACCTTTTTCTGCATGTTTGCATATCCTTTTGATAGCCCATATAGCGTTTTCACGATTATTCGACGATATTGTGTTACTTTTCACTATTTCTTATTTTTGTCGGATTTCAGGAAATATGGAGCGAGCGGGAGCATAAATGAGATCAAGGGACTTGCACGCATACCGGAGTGTCGCCCATGGCCCTATCAAGGAGCTAGCAGCGCTAGATGACGAGCGGGAGAAGAATAAGATCGATAGAATCGACAAAGAGGCGAGGAGGAGAAGATTTGACTCCAGAAACAGGCCACTTGACCAAGTACACAGTTCACTCGGCCGAGTGAAGAAGCGTACTCGGCCGAGTACGACTGATACAAGAAAGCCTTGTAGCGTAATGCACTCGGCTGAGTGGCTACTTTCACTCGGCCGAGTAGAGAACTCCACTCAACCGAGTAAGTCAGGATTTCTAAAGGAGATCGAAGACAACTCTCTGGAATTTTGGTGAGCAGAGCAGAGACCTACTCGGCCGAGTAGAGAATTCCACTCGGCCGAGTGAGATTTCCACTTGGCCGAGTAGCGCCGCCAGCCTGTATCGTAATGTAGGGTTCTGGGCTGCACCAGGGGAAAATATGTTAGCGTTTTTGGCCGTTTTGGGCATGTATTTAAGCCCAGCTTTCATCCTATTTTGGGGGAGACCAGAAAATAGGTTTTAGCTTAATTCTAATTGTAATTCCCCTTTGGAGATAGAAGAACACGAATCTGGTTTGTTATTCTTATCGAAATTTCGCATTTTTATGAATTGCTTTCTTCAAAATCTTCATTGTTATATGTTTTCATTCATTTATTTTTCTATTGCTATGACAAATCGTGAGTAGTTTCGCTGTTCTAGGACACTGGAAAGAACCCTATGGATACAATTTTAGAATTGTGATGAATGAATTTCTGTGTTGCTAGATTTGTTAGAAGGTTAGGTTGTGATTGATTTATCACGGATAGCTAAGAATTTCCATCGATTTGGGGTTTGCAAGAGATTGGTTTCCTATCGATGGAAAGGCCTAGATATTCGATTTAGGTTTATAATCAAAATTCACTAGACTTAGTTTGCAAGAGCTTGGACCAAATCTAGCATTTTTATTATAAATCTATACCCATATTCCTTTGCAAGAGATTGGACGAATACGAGCTATCACAATATAGATCGTAACTCGAGTTTGCATGAGAGTGGGCGCAAGGAGCGATTGAACGATGATGTCGATCCTCATGCTAGTGGCTTAGGTTAGGGTTAGCACGAGAGTGGGCCCTAGTCTAGGTCGCTATAGACCAGCAATAGCACGATAGCGTGACCTTGGTTCTCTATTTAGTTACCACTAGTTCCCCTCAATCCAAGTCTCGCAACATTGAGATTCATGATTCACAGAGATAAATGACGATCTGTAGCGGGGATTCCTTAGCCGTAGACGCTTTTATTATATTGAATTTGAATTGTTAATTGAACGACTGTAACAACATCCTATAAACCATCCTTCCACCAATAGCTTAATGATCAAAATAGAGTACTGTCATTAGTCCCTCCTCGTGTTCGATATCCGCTCGCCACTACACCGTGCACTTGCGGTAAAACTACGACTGTCTCCCGGGTGTGTATCCGGGGGCCGATCAAGTTTTTGGCGCCGTTGCCGGGGACGTGATGGTATTTTTATTTTCCTCACCTGGCTATCTTTTATCTTTTTCTTTCTTTTATTTTTATTTGATGCTCGTATTAACGTGTCCTTCCAGATTTTTCGATTGGTTCTTAATAGGTTGCCTGGGGGGACATGATGATGAGAACAGACTCTAGCCTGCAATATGACGACACCTTTGCACTCCTTCTGGAGGAACTTGTGGATGAGGTCCATTCCACAGGGGCCTTGGCCATCAATGTGGAGGACCCCCTTGAGCAATTGTTTGCTAATTTCGTTATTGTTCAAATTTCTCCAGAGGGAATTATCATGGGCAACATCAGAGTGGATGTTGGGGATGACAAGTTGCATTTTGAAGTTGGCAGGATCCCTCAACCTGCAATAAAGGAAAGCATCGAAGCATCCACCAGAGAGATCGATGCTTGGGAAAGGTCTGATTGGCATACTAACGTTCAGGGAAGTATACTTGACGACCCCTTCTGCAACATCGATGTATGCGCTGACCTATCTTTTAATGACAGGTATGAGCAAGAGGAGAGTGGAAGTCCCATTGACCTGAGAGTAGAGTCATATAGCATCTATTCTGATGCACCACCCTCGCCAAGCAGTGATTCTGAGTCATCATACGAGAGCATATCCTCTGAGGAGGAACTAAACATATATGCGATTGAATACGCCATGCTTTCACAGGAAAAGGAGGCAGGGGGTACAGTGCCCCCTGAGGTAGAACTGAAACAATTACCTCCTAACTTAAGATATGCCTTTGGGGGGGTAAACTGACCTACCCGGTGATTGTTAATGCTAGCCTAAACCACTGTCAACTTGAGAGTCTTTTAGATGTCCTTAGGAGCCATAAGGATGTCCACGGCTATAGCATTTCTGACCTCAAGGGATAAGCCCTAGGCTGTGTACGCACATGATCCACCTTGAAAACACTGTAGCCACATCTATAGAACCTCAAAGGCGGTTAAACCCTAACATAAAAGAGGTGGTTAAAAAGGAGATCATTAGACTGCTCGAAGCCGATATCATCTATCCTATTTCTGACAGCAGATGGGTTAGCCCGGTTCATGTCATCCCTAAAAAGACGGGGATGACCGTAATAAAAAACGTTAAGGGAGAATCCATATCCACACGAACCGTCACGGGTTGGCGGATGTGTATTGATTACCGGAAATTGAATAAACCCACCCAGAAGGACCATTACCCACTTCCCTTTATTGACCAAATGCTAGAACGCCTCGCCAAATATAAATTCTTTTGCTATTTGGATGGGTATTCGGGATTCTTTCAGATTCCCTTACAGGAATAAGACCAAGAAAAGACTACTTTTACGCACCCTTACAGTACTTATGCTTACCCCCGCCACCTTTCAAAGGTGCATGACGTCCATCTTTTCTGATTATATTGAAGACATCATGGAAGCCTTCATGGATGATTTTTCGGTTTATTGTAGCGAATTTGACTCATGTTTGTATAATCTTACTAAGGTCCTTAAAAGATGCCAACAAAATAATTTATGGTCACTGAGGGGATAGTTATAGGGCATCTTGTCTCTTCTAGAGGGACCGAGGTAGATAATGCAAAAAATTAAGGAAATAGAAAAGCTTCCCCCTCCTATTAACGTTAAGGGCATTAGGGGATTTCTTGGTCATGCTGGGTTCTACCACCGTTTTATCAAGGATTTTGCCCTAATTGCCCGACCTCTTACAGCTTTACTTGCTAAAGATGCCCCCTTTGACTTTTAAGGAGATTGCTTGCAAGCCTTTAATACACTGAAGAAAGCCCTCATTTTCGCTCCAATCATACAGCCACCGGATTGGAATCTTCCTTTCGAGTTGATGTGTGATGCTAGTGACCAAGCAATTGGGGCAGTGTTGGGACAAAGGAATGATAAAAGGCTTCATGCAATATTCTATGCGAGCAAGACCCTGGACGAGGCACAAAAGAATTACACTACTACCGAAAAGGAGCTTTTGGCGGTGGTATACTCCATTGAGAAGTTTCATTCTTACTTCCTTGGATCAAAAGTGATTGTGCACACCGGCCATGCAGCATTGATATACCTATTGAGCAAAAAGGAAGCCAAGCCAAGGCTAATAAGGTTGATACTACTTCTCCAAGAGCTTGACTTGGAGATCCGAGACAAAAAAGGCACGGACAACATTGTGGCGGATCACTTGTCAAGGATTGTTCGTGATGAGAAGGATGAGAGCTTGCCAATTGATGACACTTTTGATGTCGAGAGGCTATTCGTCATTAGACCCGGAGAAGTGCCTTGGTATGCAGATTACGTGAACTATTTGGCGTGCGGAATAAAACCATATGGAATGGCCACCCAACGAAAAAAGAGGTTCATGCATGAAGTCCGTAATTATTTCTGGGAAGACCCATACCTCTTCATGGTATGCAAAGATGGGATTATACAGAGATGCGTTTCGAAGGAAGAAGCAACTTCTATCATTTCACATTGTCATGATATGCCTTGTAGAGGACATCACGCCGCCTCCAAAACCACCGCAAAGATATTGCAATGCGGGTTCTTTTGGCCGACCATGTTCAAGGATACACATGACTTCGTCAAGTATTGTGATAGATGCCAATGGACAGGAAACATATCCAAACAGAATGAGATGCCAATGAAGCCTATTTTGGAGATTGAGCTATTTGACTGTTGGGGAGTAGATTCCATGGGACCTTTTCCATCAAGCAGAGGAAACAACTATATTCTATTAGCCGTTGACTACGTCTCGAAATGGGTAGAAGCCCTCGCTACCCCAACCAATGATGCGAGAGTGGTTTCCAAATTCTTCAAGCAAAACATATCCCCATGCTTTGGAGTACCAAGAACATTGATAAGCGACGGAGAAAGCCATTTCATAGAAAGCAAGTTCGAAGCCAAGCTAAAGAAGTATGGGGTAAATCATAGAATCGGGATGGCATACCACCCTCAAACGAATGGACAAGTCGAAGTGTCAAACCGGGAGATCAAACAGACTCTAGAGAAGACGGTTGATAGATCAGGGAAAGATTGGTCCATGAAATTGAACGATGCACTGTGGGCATATCGCACAGTTTTTCGAACCCCCCTCGGCACTACCCCATATCGGCTAGTTGTTGGGAAATCATGCCATCTGCTGGTAGAGTTGGAACATCACGCCTATTGGGCTATCAAGACTTTGAATTACGACTACAAGAGTGCAACATTGCGACGACTTATAGATATCACTGAGCTTGATAAGATTAAACGGGATGCTTACAAGAGCTCTAGAATTTACAAGGAAAGGACCAGAATTCTCCACGGCGCCCGCATCACCGTGACAGATTTCAAGGTCGGAGATAAGGTCTTATTATTCAACTCTAGATTTCGACTCTTTTCTGAAAAGCTAAGATCACGTTGGTCGGGACCTTTCACCATTCGGCACATACAACCGGGAGGGGCCTTTGAGAAAGAAGGAAAAGACGGCGTCACGTTTAAGGTAAATGGACAAAGGCTTAAGCATTACTCAGAGGGAGACCCCACCGGTGAAGTAAATAGCATATACCTTATTAAAGGTTGGTCCCAAGATCTGGCATACTTACTTGAGAAGGACGTTGACGACGCCACTACCTATGCCATTGGACCTTTGCATATAAACGACCTTTATGAAATCTTAAACACCAAAGATGGCGAGATGGTAGGTGACCCACCGGATCCTCTTACGGATGAAGAGAATGATGACGTTGATGTCGTTAGGATTAGAGAGCTATGCAAGCTCTCTATGGCAAGGCACATGAAGGAATAGCCACCGGCGAACAAATTCTCACCGTCGGTCAAGAAGAAGGACACCAAGAGCTGAAGATTGTGGAAGTCATCCCCTACTACTACCCATGATGAAGAACAGCCGAGGAAAGCCGACGAAAATCAACAAGTGAACCCAATCGGCCTTCCCGGCAAGTTTGACACGCGCATCTCCCATGCGCCAAACATCGAGTATTAATCACGAATCTTAAGGGGTCGAGCTCAAGACCTTAAATGAGCGCTTGTCGGGAGACAACCCGACGGTTCTATCTCAGTTTTTAGTTGAATTTTCCTTTCATTTTTTATTTTAGATCTTTATTAGTGTATAGAGTCAAGAGTCTAAGAAAAACCTGACAACGGGCTATGCTTTTTATTTCAGGAAAAGGACGATAGGAGGCCATATGAACGGAAGAAGACCATGGCGATGTGGAGCACTCCAGGGATGCTCTCAAATGCCAAGGGGAGAAAGAAACTGATGGGAGAAAGGAAATCAGAAAGTGTCGCAAAAACAGCAGCCCACTCGGCCGAGTGACATTTCCGCTCGGCGGAGTGAAGACCATACTAGGTCGAATGACATTTTCACTCTACGAAGTGAAGACCCTACTCAGCCAAGTAGAGTACTGCATAGGGAAGTCTCGAAAACCAATCTCTGTAAATTACATGCCACTCGGCCGAGTGACTTTGTCACTTGACCAAGTGAATCTAATACTTTCAGCACTTAAAATGCTCTGAGTGGACTAGCCACTCGGCCGAGTGACTTTGTCACTCGACTGAGTGATAGTTCCCACTCGGTCGAGTTGGAACATATATGAAAAATTTTAAATTTCATGAAACATCTGCCACTCAGCCAAGTGGTTACCGCCGCTCGATCGAGTGACTCACCCTATTTAACCCAGCGCTCGGATATCAAATTTTGAAATCCCCAAATCCTGATCACTCATCCGAACCTTCCTCCTTCCCTCACCCGAGCTCCCCACCACTCACCCGAGCCACCGTCTCTGCGCCCGAGCGGTGCGACCCCCTCGCCGTCTGATCACCCGCCGGTGTCGATTCCTCGCCACCGGCCGGCCCTCCTAAGCCCTAAATCCGCCCCTTTTCTCATATTTCACATTTTGTAAGCCCTAATCCGCTTCGAATCAAATTTGAACCCCATTCATACCTATATCTTTTGATCTTCCACTCGATTTGTCGATATTCATTGCTAATCAATCGATTTTGTGTTTCAGGATAGCCTGGGGAGATCAAGAGCTGATTCGGTGCCTCAGGGGAGGCGCCTCTTCGGTCGAATTGCTCGCGTGGAGTCGCGTCATGCTCTGGTATACTCATTCCTTATTATTAGCACCTCGCGGTAGTTTGAACATCACACGGCATCACCATGCCCCCACGCACTAGGTCCCGTGCACGGGAGCCCGCTGCCAAGCAGAGGAAGACTGCGACCCTGGTTCTTCTTCTGCTAGAGCGGACTCCCGGTCTCCTAGCGACCCACCACCCACACTTCCACCTCCTACCGCATCCATTCCACCCCCACCAGCACAACCCGTCACGACCGTCGACACGATGAAGCTCGCTTTCAGAGATGATGCACACCGCGCCAGATTTGAAAGAATCTCCCATCGATCGATTGTCCCCTCTAGGTTTGTGCACATTGCTGATCTTGAGCACCTAGGGGTATTCGAGGGTCTACTCCAGTTGTATGACAACGTGGGGTGGCATGATTTTCTTTCGGTGTCGGCGGACACATACGTCCGTCCGACCCTCGAGGTCCTGAGTTCTATTCGTAGGACTCCCAGGGGTTGCACGTTTCGTCTGATGGATCGAGAGTGCGAGATCACTCTCGATATGCTTCGAGCCTATTTTCATTGGCCCACTGTCCCAGACCCCGACCGCACTTTTGGTCCCACGCACCACAGCCCTCCTTCCTTTGATACCCATGCATTCTAGACCCTGGTCACGGGATCACCACTTGACTTTGACCCTAGCCGGGCCAAGGCCTCCTCTATCGTCAACCCATGCCTCTGTATTGTTCAGCCCCTTATGGCGATGACTTTTCTTGCGAGGTATGAGCCTGAGACGATGTCTACGCCTGAGCTCTATATGCTCTATGCGATGACTATAGAGAGAGCCTTCGAGGGCGACACGAACGTCTTAGTCCCCGCCGTTCAGATTGATATTGCTAGCTGGTATCTAGACCGCATCATTTTCTCTATCACCACCAGGACGGCAATTTGTTGTGGCCGTCTTATTACCCTGCTAACTCCTTTATGCAGGGTTGAGCTCCCAGGTGGTTTGCTTCGACCTCCGAGCCCCACTTTCCTTTCCATAGACGTTATGGCCCGCATGAAGATGTTGCATCCTCATGGTCAGCACCACTGGGTTTGGCTACACGGTCCATTTGCTGCTGATTATATGGTGCTTTTGAGCCCCGATTGGGCCCACATTGGACCCACAGGTGGGGAGTGGAGACAAGAGATGGACCTCCTCATCCCAGCTGCATATGTGCTTGAGCCCAGGACGCTCAGTAGGAGCCCCTCCTCGAGCCTCTAGCCCCAGAAAGCCCGATCCCACAGCCCGCACCTGATTTGGTCACTGCTCCCGACACTTCTGTCCACACCTCTGCCAGTATCGTGAGCACCGTTGATGTGTCCACTTCCACAACCACCATCACCACCTCTGCCCTGTTGACTTTTGATCATTTTCTTATGTGTGCTTTGAGAGCGCCGCCCCTGTTGCACTTAAGAGAGGCGAGCCTTCCCTAGTTTCGACGGTGGAGACCATGTCCTCATCGAATTTCTCGACCCCCAGGGAGTCATTTTCAGTTGATTTCATGACCTCCCTAGTCGTTGACCCTTCTGTCTCTGCCACCGCTATTTTTACCGAGAGTGTCGTGACATCTGTCCACATATCTGTGTCTACGACCTCTCTGCCCGTCTTGCCCTCCGTCGTCGCTTCATCTTCTGTCGTTGCTCACACTCCTGAGAGCATTCCTACGTCTCAGCCTCCCACCAAGGCTGAGCATCTTTTAGCGAGTACCGCACCTCAACCACACCCACTAGTGGCCCCACTCATCTACTGTGGCCATGTGCATCAACCCCAATCTCCTCCCATGCGACCCACCGCCCCGCTCCCGACACCCTCGTCTAGTACCTACGTGCTGTAGAGGGAGTTGTCAGTGGACTCAGAGCGGATTTTTGGGCTCTCGCCACCACCATTAGCTCTGTGCAGGCACACATTGCCCTTCTGCCTGGTATTCAGGTCACCCTGAACCAGATTCTTACACGCCTGCCATAGCCTCCACCAGCCGCACCCCGTGACATCTCTCAGCAGCCTCCACCACCGCCACCCCCTCCCCCACCACAGGGAGGTACTGGTGCCCCACCACCTGCTTAGGCACACACTTGATGCCTCTCATATTTTTTGTCGATGCTCTAATTGATATTTTTGCTGCTGATTTTGCACCCCTCTCACCCACATATTTTGATCACTTTTTGATGGGCTTTGTATTTACCCGTTTGGGGGAGAGGTGGTATTTCTGGGCCTTTCTATTGTGCTCACATGATTTATATACTCATCACATCCATCATTTACATTCTGCACTTATCACATGCATATCCATTCCATTTTCTTTCATTTTCATTTTTTTATCATGCATGCATCCGCACCCACCCATCCCTCTCATTTATGCCCTTGTGCCACACTTAGCACATTGAGGACACTTTGCAGTTTAGCTTGGGGGAGTGGGTGTCTCACGCATTTTATCATTTTTTTAATCATTTTTAATCTTTATTTTCTACCTTTCTTTATTTTCCACTTATTTTCACCCACTTTTTCATTGTTTCTCATGAATCACGTTTTCTTACTTTCTGTGTGTGTTGCATTCGTATTTTTAGTTCTTATTTTTCCTTTATCCTTATTTCTTTTATCCTATTTGCTAGAAATGAATTCCACATAATGACGATGACTTGGTGTTAACTTTCTCTTATATGCGTATTTTCTTGCAATGCCATCGTTTTTTATTTTAGATATCATATGCTACACATCGCCTTGCATTTGAGAATAGTAACCTTCATCTTTATTATATGATTGTGAATGTAATTCTAGCATTAGCTGAGTCTGAAAATTTATATCGTATACTTTTCATAGAAACACACCAAGCTTCATGCATTGATAGCCAAGACTTGGAGTACTGCTTTGTTATCTTCTATCACTTCTAGTTGCATGAAATTATACGCTCAACTTCCGGTTGATTGAATGTATGCCTTTTTGATATGACTAGATTAGTTTATTTTCTGAAATCAAACTGAGTAGATAACATTACCCTACTGAAAGTTGTCGTGCACATACAAAAGAGTGAACTGAACATTGCATATTTTTCTTTCTCCACATATCTTGAACACCATCTATGTACTTATAATCATTGGCGAAGCTCTCCTTAGTAAATCTTATATTTGCATCTTTCCCATGCTAAAAAATCCATGCTCCATTATCCCAAAATCAGAAGAAAAAGAAATACATGCATATCTTTCCATCTTTGATTTGGGATTGTTATTGTGTATATTGCTTTCTTCACACACACACACACACACACACACACACACACACACACACACACACACACACACACACACACACACATGAAACAAAGGAGGAGAAAAAGAGAAAAGAAATTCAAAAAAAGTTCATTTGTATATACACAATCCTTCCTTCTTTCCTTTTCTTATTCTCCTCTATTCCTAGGGAGCTTCAGAAAAAAGGAAAAAGTCGTATTGTTCTATTTGATGCCACCTCGCTTATAGATAAGCTTGGGGGAGGGGATCTAATGATTTGTGAGAGAGTGTCTACCTCTATGTGCATGGCGACCTAAGCTAGGTAATTTTTGATACTTAGGGAGATTAGTAGAGTAATACGAAGTCTATGAATTGAATGTTTGGCTTGCATTTCATGAATACCATTTCTTTCTATTCTCATCGCTTTATAATGTGTGATATCTCTTATACTCCAAGCAGAAAGCGATCAATTGAAAAATGTGCAATCTATAATTACGTATATCATTTTAGATGCCTTAGACGATGCTAATTTTAGAATGATTTCATATTTCATATCGTTTTGACATTCTTGGTTTCTATATCAAATGCACCTATATATGATATGATATCGAGGTAAAATTCTTTGGCATGTTTTATTTATCGTGCGCTATTTGAGTAAGCGACTCCATGTCCTGAGAGAATAATCTAGCACCTTCCTCTTCGTCATCTTTTCTATTTTTCTTTTTCATTTTCCTTATTTTTATCCACCGGGTTTGCCGTTTTACTCATCTTCCTCGAGGACGAGTAAGAGGCAAGCTTGGGGGATTTTGATCGGTCCATATTTTACACCTTTTTTCTGCATGTTTGCATATCATTTTGATCGTCCATATCGCATTTTTCACGATTATTCAATGATATTGCGATGCTTTTCACTATTTCTTGTTTTTGTCGGATTTCAAGAAATATGGAGCGATTGGGATCATAAATGAGATCAAGGGACTTGCACGCATATCAGAGCATCGCCCATGGCCCTATTAAGGAGCTAGCAGCGCTAGATGATGAGCGGGAAAAGAAGAAGATCGATAGAATCGATAAAAAGGCGAGGAGGAGAAGATTTGACTCCAGAAAAAGGCACTCAGTCGAATACGCAGTTCTCCCGTGTCACGCCCCGCTTCCCAAAATGGGTGCGAGGACGAGACGAAGGTCTACATGGGCCAGGGCTGTGAGGCCTGGGCCCACTAAGCGTTTGTAGGGATACCACGTAGTTTTAGGTTCTTGCTTATAAAAGTTCTTAACAATGAAATAAGAGTACACGTAACGATATTGCATCCATTAATATAAGAGATAATATCCAGCGATACATCAAGTCTAATAAAAGAAGCCCCAAACATGGCTACAACTGTAGAAAAGGAAACTAATGGTGCTACGCACCTAACCTAAAACAGAAAGTAAAAAGGTAAAGACAACGTAGAAAAGTAAACCTGATAGGCAATAGCCGTAGCGTTTGCTATTGGCTACAAGACTAGAGTAGACAAGACAAGATAAGAAGTACCATGTGACGCCAAGAGGGTTCACACCTTTCAGATAGAGGAGGATCAAACGTACTAAACCGAGGGCACGCTCAACCCTACCCCACCCAAGGTGCACAAGATAATCATTACAAGGGATCGCTCACTCCACTAGGTGAGTGCCCTATTCGCCCGCAGGCTTGTGTATCATGACAAGGGTTCACTCTCTCAAACTTGAAGAGTGCCCTATTCGCCTGCAAGCTTATCCAGTACAAGGGATCACTCTCTCTAACTTGGAGAGTGCCATATTCGCCTACAGGCTTATGCAACACATGACATGACATGACAAGACGAAAGTGGATGAAAGTTGTTCATTCTAGGGGGTCCACACGCACACATGCACAGATAAAACCTATGGTGTCAGTTGTCGTTGTTGTTGTGCCTAGACTTTGTCGTCAAGTCCAGGCTATCGTGGGGCATCACAGACGCTATCATTTCATGTCTGGTACTCTTGTTTATACTTTTTACAGTTTAAAGGAGACAATGGCCTAAATGTGGCCGAAACTGCACAAGTGAACACACTTGCCTGCGGCGGTGAGCAGTACGTCCGTCGGGAGCGTCTCGTCGAGGCGAAGCGTCGGTAAGGGGTCGTCTGAAACGAGTCAAGTGACGGTGTCAGGACACATTTATCAGTAATCCTATTAGGGTTCATTTCTAGGTTAAACGTGGCTACCCTAACAGCTCCATGTCAAGATGTCTGTTCAGCCTATCCGACGATTCTATCCTATGTGCACAGTCAAATCAGTTCGATCGTCGATTCTAGATGTTACGACAGTTTAAAGGAGAAAAAAATAAATTTAGTTACTTAAGTTGTCAATTTTAATTAGGTTTTCAATGTCGTACGGTTTGGGTTGCTACCTAGTGTGAGGAACGCGCACGTGTCGACGTTGGATCTGGAATGGTGGCGGTGCTCGAAGTCCTCGACTCCGGGTAGCGCAGTAAGGATCGTCTTGGGATTGTCTCGGGATTGTCTCGGCTGCGAGTAGCGTAGCAAGATGGCATGGCAACGGGAACGGCATCGGGATCGCTTCGGTTGCGGATAGTGCAACGAAACGACACGGCAACGGCTACGACGTCTGGGAAACACGCGAGCTCTACGACATGCATGGACTCCTGGACGCACTGGGCTGGACTCCTAGACGCACAGGGCTGTCGGGGATAGGTGGATGCCAAAGGGGCTTAGGCTCGCCTAAGGGGTGGCCAGAGCAACGGCCGACGACTGAGAGGCCGGCTGTTTGATGGAGAAAAGGACAGTTTTTGTGTGGTTATAGGGTTGTTTTGGGTCGTTGCAAGGTTGTCGCGGCTGAGGGGGAGCAATCGGGCACCGGCAGTGGGTAAATGGGCTGTAGTGGGAGTCGCCGGCGGCGGGAGGGGGGTCTTCGGCGACGGCAACTAGGCAGGCCGTGGGATTCAAAAGTCTGGGCGGCTGTTTTTAGCAGCTAACGACAGTTTTATGAGGTGTTCTGATGTTTTGCGTGGAGGAGGAGAGGGAGGAGGGCAGATCGAAGTTGGGGGTGAGGGCCAGAGCCATTGGGAAGGCCGGCGACGATGGAGGTGGCCGGATGCGTGAGTTGGAAGTGGTGGCGGCTGGTATGCGTGAAAACCCTAGGTTGCATTTGGGTTTGTTATATAACATGATATCTTGCTAAATAGGGTTAAAGGGGTGTAGTTTAAGTTGATTGGAGAGAGGGGGTGTGAGAGGGGGAGGGTAGATTTATAGTGAGGATAGCTAGAAGAATCATTCATGTGGTACGTGTGAATCCCATTTGATTTTGGTTAAATTTTGAAATTCAAATTAAATTAGGCTAATTGGGTTTGAAAGTAATTATTGTGATAAGTCGGGCTAACGGTGTCTGAAAATTATGAGAAAAATATCGGGACGACCGTGATGATGAGAGGATCGAGAATACGGTGTCCGGTCACGAGCTAAGCCTACCGAGAACGATAATAAAAATAAAAACTAAGCGTTGAAGTCTAAAAGCTAAAACACCCCTTCATTCAAAGCTAATATGTGGAAGAACGACACGTGAAATGACGTTCATAAAAATTACCAAAAAATTCTACTATTCCATACGGTCACAACGATAAATAACATCTCGTATTCCGGTTAGAAGAAAGGACAAAGAAAAAATACGCGTACAAAAGAGAAAAATACGCGCAAAATACGAACGGTTGGAAAGCGGCCGTTACATTGTACCCACCTTAGAAATGATTCCGCCCTCAGAATCTCTTATACTAATAATAATAATATCTATATGCACTTGTACCTGCAACTCTCATATTCCACATAATGATCGTTAATCCTATAACTTTAATCAGCGTTCCCCAAATAATTCATCATATTGACTCATAAATTTATTCGCCAAAATTAATGAACTATTAAACCACATCTTATCCTTACCCCTATTATCTAATTTCCTAACCATATTAAATCCGTCTTCATAACTATCCATTCGTCTCAATATGTCGTATTATTTCCAATGTCTTCTTCACCCCAACTTTATAATCAAGTCTTGAGGCTTTAAATGCTCTATTCATTTTCATGATCACCCTAAATTATACTATACCTTCATAGCTACTCATATCTACTACTCGTCTAAATTTCAGATCTGATAAGTACTCATCTCCCTGTGTACAATTTCACTCAACCAGAATTCTCCATTGAGTCCGTTACGCATTGGTATTATTTAAAAATAAATAAATAAGTCTTGGACACATCATTCTTTTCATCCCAAAGAAATTTAATCTAATTTTCTTGTGTTCAAAATTATCTAATCACCGCTACATCATATCTCATCTCACATTATGCCTATCCGCAAACATAATCCTATAACAATAATAGCCAGTTCTAACAATATGATAACAATGAAATTAACACTTCTGAAGAGGGAAAGAAGAAAAAAGAATGTTTAAGTACAATGACAATGTTTAAGTCCAATAACATATTTTAAAAAACATGTGGGTAAAACGTGTGGAGTTGTGGTCCTAGATTGGGGGAGATATGGGGTTATGATCTTTATGGGCTAGTCTCAAAACATTAAAGAATTGATTTAAAAGAAAACAAAATGCTTTTATACACTCACATGCAGCCAAAATGAGCTATACTATAATATGAAAGACTAAGTCTATGGAATTACCTGCAATGACGCCATCCACGGCTGTCATGGTATATGCTCCACGAACAACAGCTCCTCTCTGAATAGGGGCAGGCGCTCTACTCTGTAGTAGGGCTGGTGATCCGCCCTCAGTATGAAGATACCTTGGGCAATCTATAACAGAGTGTGTGGCAGCTCCACATGCCAGACACAAACCCAGCTTCTTCCTGTAATAACTCGAATGATGCCCCGGCTTGCCACAGAAATGACATTGATCCCTGGCCTGGCTCTGTGCAGGTGCTCCTGGCCTTTTAAAAAGCACCGACTGCACGGGTCCCACTGCAGGCCTAGCTGATGGCCTGAACTACTCCATCGGTCGCTTTCCTCCACCAGCAGGAGTATCAGGAAGTCTCGCCACAGTCTCATGATTTCTGGCTGCGTTCAGTACAGCTCCCATAGTAGTCAAGTCCGCCAAAGTCATAGAAGCCTAGATCTTGGGGTGTAGCCCCTGACGAAACCAAGCAGCTCTGTTCTCCTCCTTCTTCACCATGTGCGGGGCGAAGCGGCTCAACATCTCAAACTCTGCTTCGTACTCATCAACCGACATACTCCCCTGAGTCAGGTTCACGAACCGCTGCAAGAGCTCCCTCTTCGCAGCCTTGGGAAAATACTTCTTCCTGAACATAGACTTGAAAGTGCTCCACTCAACTAGCTTATGTAGACGCCTCTCCTCAATGCGCCACCAGTTCCTAGCATTCTCAACTAGCTGCATATTTCCTATCTCTACTCTGGTCACATTAGGTATCTTGGCAGCTATCAACTTATCTTCAGTACTCTGGATCCATTTGTCAGCATCCAGTGGTCCATTCTTCCCAGAGAAGGTCTTCGGCTGCAACTCATTGAACTGCTTCACTCCAGGAGCAGCTCGTGGTGCAGGCGGTGGCAGTGGTGGTGGTGCAGCCGGAGCGGCCAGGTAGCACGGGTAGCCCGATGTGTCTGCTCAACCAACTGATGTTGAATGCCCAACATCTCCCTCATGACGCCCAGAAATTGGCAGAACTCGCCACCCTGATCTCCCATGGCTCCGTCAGAAGAGGGACCGGCACGAGTATTGCATCCTCCTGCCATCCTATGGACAAGGAAAACCCAATTTAGACTTGTACATGTTAAACTGGATATTAAATGAATGCAGTACTCTTATTGTTCCGAACTTTTTGCATGACCTGCATGGGCCACCACTAAAACCTGTCACGCCCCGCTTCCCAAAATGGGTGCGAGGACGAGACGACGGTCCGCATGGGCTGGGACTGTGAGGCATGGGCCCAATAAGCGTCTGTAGGGATACCATATAGTTTCAGGTTCTTGCATATAAAATTTATAAACAATGAAATAAGAGTACACGTAAGGATACTGCATTCATTGATATAAGAGATAATATCCAGCGATACGTCAAGTCTAATAAAAGAAGCCCCAAACATGGCTACAACTGCAGAAAAGGAAACTAATGGTGCTACGCACATAACCTAAAACAGAAAGTAAAAAGGTGCTACGCACCCAAACTAAAAACAATGGGAAACTCCAAGGTCAGCAACTGAGAAACCCCTAAGACTGGTCCTCGCCGGGTCGTACTCCTGATCAGCAGCATACTCCTGCTCCAAGTCCTCGGTACCGGATCCTGGTCTACTCAATCTGTCTCAGTACCTGACGCATAAACACCAAGAGAAAGTGGTTATACGTCAGGCGAAGTCTGCAAGTAAACGTGAAAAGACTCCACTGTAAGGTGTATAACTATTTAACGATGAATTTTAAAGGTTGTTTACATGATGATGATGCAACAGGATGGCTGATATATATATGTGCAAGAAGGTAAAGACAACACAGAAAAATAAACGTGACAGGCAATAGCTGTAGCGTGTGCTACTGGCTACAAGACTAGACAAGGCAAGGCAAGGCAAGAAGTACCGTGTGACGCCAAGAGGGTTCACGCCTTTCGGATAGAGGGGGATCAAACCCACTAAACCGAGGGCACGCTCAACCCTACCCCACCCAAGGTGCACAACACAACCATTTCAAGGGATCACTCACTCCACTAGGTAAGTGCCATATTCACCCGCAGGCTTATGTATCATGACAAGGGTTCACTCTCTCTAACTTGGAGAGTGCCATATTCGCCCGCAGGCTTATCCATTACAAGGGATCACTCTCTCTAACTTGGAGAGTGCCCTATTCTCCTGTAGGCTTATGCAACACATTACATGACATGACAAGATGAAAGTGGATGGAAGTTGTTCATTCTAGGAGGTCCACATGCACGCATACACAGATAAAACCTATGGTGTCAGTTGTTGTTGTTGTGTCCAGACTTCGTCGTCAAGTCCAGGCTGTTGTGGGACGTCCCAGATGCTATCATTTCACATCTGGTACTCTTATTTAAACTTTTTACAGTTTAAAGGAGACAATGGCCTAAATATGGTCGAAACTACGCAAGTGAACACACTTGCCTGCGACGGTGAGCGGTATGTCCGTCGGGAGCGTCTCGTCGAGGCGAAGCATCGGTAAGGGGTCGTCTGAAACGAGTCAAGTGACTGTGTCAGGTCACGTTTATCAGTAATCCTATTAGGGTTCATTTCTAGGTTAAACATGGCTACCCTAACAGTTCCATGTCAAGATGTCCGTTCAGCCTATCCAACGATTCTATCCTCTGTGCATAGTCAAATCAGTCCGATTGTCGATTCTAGATGTTACGACAGTTTAAAAGAGCAAAAAGTAAATTTAGTTATTTAAGTTATCAATTTTAATTAGGTTTTCAATGTCGTGCAATTTGGGTTGCTACGAGTGAAAAGACCAACCTAGTGCGACGAACGCGCACGTGTCGACGTCGGATCTGAAACGGTGGCGGTGCTCAGAGTCCTCAACTACAGGTAGCGCAGTAAGGATCATCTTGGGATCGTCTTGGGATCGTCTCGGCTGCGGGTAGCGCATCGAGATGGCATGGAAATGGGAATGGCATCAGGATCGCTTCGGTTGCGGGTAGCGCAACGAAACGGCACGGCGACGGCTACGATGTCGGGGAAACACGCGAAATCTGCAATGTGCATGGACTCCTAGATGCATGAGGCTGTCGGAGATAGGTGGAGGCTGAAGGGGGTCGCGCTCCCCTGAGGGGTGGCCGGAGCAACGGCCGGCGGTGGAGAGGTCGGCTGTTTGAAGGAGAAAAGGACAGTTTTTGTATGGTTGTCAGGCTGTTTTGGGTCGTTGCGAGGTTGCCACGGCTGAGGAGGAGAAAGGGGCATTGACAGTCGGTAGAGGGGCTCTAGGTGGAGTTGTAGGTGGCAGGAGGGGGGTCGCCGGCAATGGCAACTAGGCTGGCCATGGGTTTCAAAGGTCTGGTCGGCTGTTTTCAGCGGCTAACGACAGTTTTGTGAGGTGTTTTGATGTTTTGCGTGGAGGAGGAGAGGGAGGAGGGCTGACCGGAGTTGGGTATGGTGGCCGGAGCCCTTGGGAAGGCCGATGGCGATGGAGGTGACCGGATGCGTGAGTTGGAAGGGGTGGTGGCTGGTATGCATGAAAACCCTAGGTTGCGTTTTGGTTGAGTTATAACATGATATCTTACTAAATACGGCTAAAAAGGGGTGTAGTTTAAGTTGATTGGAGAGAGGGGGTGTGAGAGGGGAGGGTAGATTTAGGGTGAGGATATCTAGAAGAATCAGTCATGTGATACGTATGAATCCCATTTGATTTAGGTTAAATTTTGAAATTCAAATTAGATTAGGCTAATTGGGTTTGAAAGTAATTAGTGTGATAGATCGGGCTAACGGTGTCCGAAAATTATAAGAAAAATATCGGGACGACCGTGACGACGAGAGGATTGAGAATACAGTGTCCAGTCACGAGCTAAGCCTACCAAGAATGAAAATAAAAATAAAAAATAAGCGTTGAAGTCTAAAGGCTAAAACACCCCTTCATTCAAAGCTGATATGTGGAAGAACGATACGTGAAATGATGTTCATAAAAATTACCACAAAATTCTACTCTTCCATACGGTCACAACGATATATAACATCATGCATTCCGAAAAGAAGAAAGGACAAAGAAAAAAATACGCGTACAAAAGAGAAAAATACGCGCAAAATACGAACGGTCGGAAAGCGGCCGTTACAACTCGGCCGAGTGAAGAAGCATACTCGGCCGAGTACGACTGATACGAGAAATCCTTATGCTGCAATGCACTCGGCCGAATGGTTGCTTTCACTCGGCCGAGTATAGAACTCCACTCGACTGAGTGAGTCAGGATTTCTAAAGGAGATCGAAGCCAACTCTCTGGAATTTTGGGGAGCAGAGCAGAAGACCTACTTGGCCGAGTAGAGAAGTCAACTCGACCGAGTGAGATTCCCACTCGGCCGAGTAGCGCCGCCAGCCTGTATCGTAAACTAGGGTTCTGGGCTGCGCCAGGGGCAAATTTATCAGCGTTTTTGGCCGTTTTGGACATGTATTTCAGTCCAGTTTTCATCCTAGTTTGGGGGGAGACTAGAAAATAGGTTTTAGCTTAATTCTAATTGTAATTCCCCTTTGGAGATTGAAGAACACGAATCTGGTTTGTTATTCTTATCGAAATTTTGCATTTTTATGAATTGCTTTCTTCAAAATCTTCATTGCTATATGTTTTCATTCATTTATTTTGCTATTGCTATGATGAATCGTGAGTAGTTTCACTGTTCTAGGGCACAGAGATGAACCCTATGGATCCAATTTTAGAATTTTGATGAATGAATTTCTGTGTTGCTAGATTTGTTAGAAGGTTAGGTTGTAATTGATTTATCATAGATAGCTAGATCGATTTGGGGTATGTAAGAGATTGGATTCCTATCGATGGGAAGGCCTAGATATTCGATTTAGGTTTATAATCGAAATTCACTAGACTTGGTTTGCAAGATATTGGACCAATGCTAGCATTTTTATTATAAATCTATACCCATATTCGTTTGCAAGAGATTGGACGAATACGAGCTATCATAATCTAGATCGTAACTCGAGTTTGCACCAGAGTGGGCTCGAGGAGAGATTGAAAGATGATGTCGATCCTCATGCTAGTGGCTTAGGTTAGGGTTTGCATGAGAGTGGGCCCTAATCTAGGTCGCTATAGACCGACAATAGCACGAGAGCGTGAGCTTGGTTCTCTATTTAGTTAATACTTGTTCACCGCAATCCAAGTCTCACAACATTGAGATTCATGATTCACAAAGATAAATGACGATCCGTAATGGGGATTCCCTAGCCCTAGATGCTTTTATTATATTAAATTTGAATTGTTAATTGAACGACTGTGACAACAACATCCTATAAACCATCCTTCCACCAATATCTTAGTGATCAAAATAGAGTACAGTCATTAGTCCCTCCTCGTATTCGATACCCACTCGCCACTACACTGTGCGCTTGCGATAAAACTACGACTGTCTCCCGGGTGTGTATTCGGGGGTCAATCAAAACGTTACCATCAAATGAAGTGGAGAAGGGACGGCCTTAATATAAATGAGATAAGATCGCTCGATGATAACATTGTATGGTGATTTGAGGTTCACAACTACAAACTTCGCCATCTTTGTGATTGACTGCAAGGAATCTTCTAACTGGGTGATTTATCGTCCCCACAGTGGGAACCGGTGACCGGTGAGTCCAATAATCAGGCCAGTACAAGGCTGAAGATCGAAAGAATTTAAACACATACTCTCGATGGTTGACATAAACAAAATGTCACACGAACTTCTGGTATCGACCAAGAGTTTCAACACTGCGGCTGATCCTATGATAGCGGTTATGACAATTTCGTCATCGTGCGTCATCTCGACCCCGCCCAAGTCTTCGTCAGTAAAGCCAATCATTGGCATATCAATTCTTGGTCGCTTAGGGCCTGTATTAGCCATCATTACTAGTCGAGCATAAGCTTTCCTGGCCGAGGATGATAGACTTCCTGAAGATGGTCTGCCACATATAACATCGACCCTAACTGCTACCAATTGAGCGACTTCATGTTGATTTTTGGCATTCGAACCTCCAGCTTGTTTTGCCTTGGAATCATCGATAAATCTTTTTAATTGCCCCTGCTGGATTAGCCGTTCAATATCTCTCTTCAATGCAAAACAATCATCAATGTCATGACCATGATCCTGGTGATATCGCCAGTATTTGCAACGATCTCTTTTGTCTCACGAACCTTTCAAGGGCCGATGAAGTTTCTCCAAATGTCCTTCGGCTTTTGCCACAGCCATAACATCCGCCAAAGAAGCATTTAATTTAAGGGGTCCATCAGGAAACCACTCTCTTCTACTTCACGGATTCTGATCTCTTCTGTCGACGATCACGTCGATATGTGTCTGATGCTGATCTATTTTTGGAGGGAGGTCCCTTCTTTGTCTCTTTACGAGGGGCGACTTCATCCATAGTCACCAACGCTTCCTCTCCAAGCATGAATTTTTATGCACGAGTAAACAGGTCGTCCAGATTATTCGGAGGGTCAAAGTGGACAGACTTGAAGAGTCCTCTATGACGAAGTCCTCTTTTGAAGGCCACCATTGTCATCTCCTCACTACAACTTGTAACATTATCCCGTTCTCTCTGGAACCTCTTAATGTACTCACGGAGGCTCTCGTCTTCCTTCGGTACCATTGCCAACAGATGGTCCGAGGTTTGCTTTCTTCGTCGACTCGCCATAAATTCCCAATAAAATACCCGAGATAACTCTTGAAAAGAGTCGATAGATCGGTCAGGAAGACCATTATACCATTCCATTGCCGACTTTTCTAAAGTAATTTGAAAAGCGAAACAAAGGATGGTGTCATTCGCCCCTAAAATCACAATTCGGTGCTTATATCGCTAAACGTGATGTTTAGGATCACCTGACCCATCATATTGATCTGCCTCGAGAAACTTGAAAATTCGAGGGACTTGCGTCGAAGTGATTCTTCTTGAGAGAGGCTCATTTTCGTCGTCAAGTTGGCAAGATGTCGAACTTGTACTGCAACTATGGTGTCGACGCCTTCCCCTTCTAGGTCGATCGTATGACGAGACAGAGGATTCATCTCGACTGTCATACCGATCATCTTCTTGATTTCTTCTACGACCATGGCCATGACGAGGAGTTCGATTCCTATTATGTCCAGCATTCCTGTTGCGACAATCATCATGTTGGGGACTTATACTTCTTTCAAGTCTATCATCAAGGCAAAGACTTCAGCTTCTCCAGCGTCGAATAGTCCGACATAGACTCGAGCTTCTCCCATGCTGACCAGTGTGGTGCGGACAGGACTCCTTGGATGCATATCTTCTTGGCAAGGGCTCTGGTTCTACGGTAGCCGATCAGGATGACGAGGGCTTAGATTTTGTTAGTGCATGGGTACGAATCCAACTGGAGTATCAGCATACCCGACCCACTTAGCATCCGTAACCTGCTACCCCCCACACTCATAGTGGGGTACCGCTAAGTTAGACGAATGGGTCATTCGACCGTTAGGCTGGCATTAAAATTCAGGGGAAAGTTAATGGGGCCGAGTAAATGGACAAGCGTTAACTCGAACCCGGAGAAGATTGTGTCCAAATCAATGAGGGATGGTTACACATCATCAAGGGGGAATTACCTATAAATAGACCGAATAACGAAGGTAAAAAGGGCCCATTTTCCAAGGTACAAGGTCTAAGACATAGAACTCTACTTTCTCAGCTTACACTTCTTATACATTCGAGCCTGCACCGCCAGTCTTGAGACCAACCTCCGTGGGTCGATCTCAGCTGTACCAAGCTCCCTCACTCCCTTAAATTCCATACTAACTGAAGCATCGGAGTGGATTTGGATCAAAACACAGATCCGACCCCCCTAACGAGTCATTGTCGTGTAGATCGACGGTCATCATCCAATGTCGAAGGTCGACATGGAGCTTTCCATCCTCGAACGATCGACGCAACTACCGCTTGAAGGTTGATCGAACGTCGCATCACCTCCGACTACCATCACTCGACCCTGGTTCTTCTAACTGAGGGTCCTACTCCAACTACTGACGAGGTTCCGACTTAGCATCTCGAGTCTACGTCAGCTTGACAATTGTCTTGGTCAATTTTGGCATTAACAGTTTGGCGCCATCTGTGGAAAACCACAAGTCGACATCCCGATTGATGAACCACTCGACCATGTCAACTCACCCATCCACATCCTCCAAGGTTACTATGAGACCTCCCAGCATCGGACTCATCAGAATGCGAGATCCCCCGCACCGAAGTTATCAACCTCTCTCCAAAGCTCCTACGCCGAAAGGTTGATGACAGTATCTGTGGGGCAAAAGCGCCCCAGAGATTCTACGTCACCTATCTCCTTCTCGGATGAAGATCTAGAAGGTGTGGAACTATCGAATGATGATGTCGTCGTCATCACAGCCACCATCAAGAAAATCGACGTAAAAAGGTTGCTTATCGACATTGGAAGCTTGTGCGATATACTCTTCTTCACTACGAGGATAAAAATTTCATCCGTGGAGTTGACGCTTTGTACGGGACCCTGGTAGGATTCACCAGGCATTCTGCCCCGATAGCAGGCATCATCACCTTACCGGTGACCCTCAGTATGTATCCTTGACAAATCACTCCCCTAACCAATTTCATGGTGGTGAAGATCAACTCGGTGTATAACGGGATCATCGAAAGACCACTACTGAATGCTATAGAAGCAGTGGTCTCAACATTCCATCAGATGATCAAATTCCAGACCCCCGAATGGGTCGAAAAAGCAAAAGGAAATCAGAAACAGGCACGGTCGTGCTATACGTTGTCCACCACCCTGAGGAGGATCGAGCAGGCAGATCCAGTCGACCCACGGATCGATGATCGACGGCCTACCGTATTCGAAGAAACAGAGAACATCCGAATCTCTGAAGAGGAAGGAAAAACTGTCTATATTGGGTCGTTGCTCCCTTTCGACCTAAAGGAATAGTTAATCGCCCTCCTAAGAGAGCATGCTGACATCTTCTCTTGGACCCCGAAGGATATGCCCTGCATCGAACCCAAGGTAGCATCCTACAAGCTGGAGGTCGACCCGACCTCCAGACCCATAAAACAAAAGAAGAGAAACATGGGAGGCGAAAAAATGAAAGCTACGATCGAAGAAGTGGATCGACTTTTAGAAGCTGGCTTCGTTCGGAAAGTCAAGTACCATGAATGGCTCTCAAATGTCGTGATGGTCAAGAAGGCGAATGGCAAATGGCAAATGTGCATCGACTTCACTGACATCAATAAAGTGTGCCCGAAGGATAGCTTCCCACTATCACGAATCAACCATCTGGTTGACAGTGCTTCGGGCTACGAACTCCTCAGCTTCATGGATGCATTCTCAGGATATAACCAGATTCAGATGGCACCAGAGGATGAGGAGAAAACTTCTTTCATCACTGATCGAGGTATTTTTTGTTACACCAAAATGCCTTTTGGTTTTAAAAATACAGGGGACACATACCAACGCATGATGAACGATGTCTTCGAGGCTCAAATCGGACGAAACCTAGAAGTCTATGGTGACGTCATGTTGGTCAAGTCGAAGAAGCCAATAGATCACGTCGCAGACCTCTGGGAGATATTTATATAAATCTGGCGATACAACCTTCGACTAAACACTACCAAATATACCTTTGGGGTTTGGTCAGAGAAGTTTCTCGGTTTCATACTGACGAATCGTGGGATCAAGACCAACCCCGACAAGATCGCTGTCATCATCACGATGAAGGAGCCCTCGACTCTCAGAG